>OU612044.1:104825288-104935959 GCA_914767935.1 Coremacera marginata
TATATAATAATAATAATAATAATAATAATAATAATAATAATAATAATAAATAATAATAATAATAATAATAATAATAATAATAATAATAATAATAATAATAATAATAATAATAATAATAATAATAATAATAATAATAATAATAATAATAATAATAATAATAATAATAATAATAATAATAATAATAATAATAATAATAATAATAATAATAATAATAATAATAATAATAATAATAATAATAATAATAATAATAATAATAATAATAATAATAATAATAATAATAATAATAATAATAATAATAATAATAATAATAATAATAATAATAATAATAATAATAATAATAATAATAATAATAATAATAATAATAATAATAATAATAATAATAATAATAATAATAATAATAATAATAATAATAATAATAATAATAATAATAATAATAATAATAATAATAATAATAATAATAATAATAATAATAATAATAATAATAATAATAATAATAATAATAATAATAATAATAATAATAATAATAATAATAATAATAATAATAATAATAATAATAATAATAATAATAATAATAATAATAATAATAATAATAATAATAATAATAATAATAATAATAATAATAATAATAATAATAATAATAATAATAATAATAATAATAATAATAATAATAATAATAATAATAATAATAATAATAATAATAATAATAATAATAATAATAATAATAATATTAATAATAATTATAATAAAAATAATAATAATAATAATAATAATAATAATAATAATAATAATAATAATAATAATAATAATTATAATAATAATAATAATAATAATAATAATAATAATAATAATAATAATAATAATAATAATAATAATAATAATAATAATAATAATAATAATAATAATAATAATAATAATAATAATAATAATAATACGAAAAATGAATCAGCGAAAGTAAGAAGCAAATGCAAAAAAGAAATAAAAGATCATTTTTTTTCAGTTAACTGCGCAAGATAGTTAAGCTTACAAAGTTAGCCGAATTAAATGCTTCGAAACGAATTTCAGCAACTGCCATCAATAAGCTGTTGTTTTCGTATTTTTTGCTTTGACTTTAGTTGTTTGTGGTTCTAGTTCTTGCAGGCGAAAGAAATAGTTAATGCAGAGTTTGAAAATTATTGCTGTGCTTGCTTAGCAGCTATAATTTATTGCTGTGGCATGCTGCTTTAGTCATTCAGTTTTTTTAAGCTTAAGCCATCTAAGCGTTTATCGATGCTGCGTTTGCACTGAATAGAAACAGCTCGACAAAAACTGAAATACAAGTATGCTTTAAGTAACGATTTTTATGTTTTGGATGTTTTTTGTTGATAGTGTTTTTTTATTTTGACACAAATTCAACAAACGTTGTTGGTTCGTTGTTGTATTTGCTGAATGGGGACAGGATGAGATTTCAGGAATAAGTTGCCGAATTTTGAAACATTTTTCACTGAACAATTTTTCGCGGTTAAAATAATGTAATAATAGTAGTAAGAGCTAGTTGTTAGTAACTCTTAAGTTACTAAGACCAGTTTAGAAAATTGTTTACATATATTTTATGTATCTACTTATAGAACCAAGTGCAGTAAAAAAAACGAATCTGTTCAAATAGAGAATAAAATAAATTAAAAAAACTAGAAAAGAAATATATTAAATATATTAGATTATATTATTATTAATATATTATTAAAACAAAGACTTGAAAAAATTAAGAATTTCTAAATCGAGTTCGTAGTCTTCGAGCAACGGCAAAGTTTCAATTGCTTGATCTAGAAATACAGCATTGAGTATTTAGCAACAAATTTTTTAAGCGTTTGCTGGTTAATTCTGTTCTGGCTTTTTACTAAAATTAGTTTGAATGGTGAAATGGCACATTAAAATTAATATTTTAATGAATAGTTATATTATGGAGATGGATTTCAAGTATATCTCCAAAATATAGGTGAAAGGGGGAGTTGCACTATTTTTTTTTAAATCATCTACTGGAAGGAAATATACTGCCTAAGTTTCAGCTGATTCGGCGTAGTAGTTTTGGAGATATAGCAATTTTATTTATTTATGGGCGATAAAAGGAGGTGTAGCAACATTTTTCCTTAACCATCATCTACTTGAAGGAAATTATCTGCCAAAATTTCAGCTGGATTGGCCTAGTAGTTTTGGATATATAGCATTATTTTTAATTTTTGGCGGTAAAAGGGAGTGTGGCGACATTTTTTCCTTAACTGTCTTCTACTGAAGGAAATTTACTGTTAAAATTTCAGGAGAATCGGCTTAGTAGTTTTGGTGATACAGCATTTTTATTGTTTTGTGAGCAGTAAAAGTGCGGTAAAAAACAATTATCATAATAATGCATTGTCAGCGGACTTATATATGTATGCTAAATTGCAGCTTAATCGGTTACCAACAAGTTTTCAAAAAATGGTCTGCAAATTTTGACGGACAGTTCATGCATAGTCCCGGTTTATACTTGTCAAGAATTGACGATCAAGTCTGGTGTTCGTAGTTGCGGGAATCGTAACCAAAGGGAAAGAAAAAAATTGTCCGTACCGTCAATTCATGGGCTATTCTATGTTCGTTCGTTGTCCCGTTATGTTCCATTTTATTTCGGCGTCATCAGTGTGAACTCGAGGAGAAAAAGGGAGGAGTGAAAGAAACAATTGACCGTCAACTCTTTGCGAGTGTAAATTGAATCGACAAGTTTAAAAAGGAATATGCAAAACTTGAACGTCAAGTCTTGACCAGTATAAACCGGAACATATATACGAACGAACGAAGCAATTTAAATAAAAGATTATAAAAACTAACTGACTGAAGCAGCAACCATTTTCGAAATTCGACTACGAGAACTAGAGCGGCAAAAAAGGCAAGCCAAAGCAACGAAACGAAAACAACAGCTAATTGGCGGCAGTTGATGAAATTCAGTTCGAAGCAATTCATTCGGCTAACTTCGTAAGCACAACCTTCTGCACAGTTAGCTGAAGCCAAATGATCTTTTATTTGTTTTTCGTATTTTCGCTTTGCTTTGCTTTTGCATGGTTGCTTACGACTTGTTGATTAAGTATTTGCAAACGTAGTTTTTTATTTTGCTGAAAAATATGAAAGCAAAGCACAAATTTTTGTGCTGCTGCTATTTTGAAGACAGCAATTCAAACACTGAAATAAATAGAAATCTTTATTTTGAGCCTTACAGTTGTGCTTCTTTTTAGAAAGTAAGCAGTATACCTTAGTTCTTAACTAATGTTAAATAGCAATGGAAAATGTAATGAATGCCAATAGAAAAGTAATGTAGAAATACTGAATCTTGAAATGCTTTCTGGCACAACTGGGATTGTTCAAAAATAAATAATTTATGGATGGATTTTATCGTTAAAATAGTCTTTTTTAAGAAAATATTTAGACAAGTACGAAAAATTGATTTACAATTTTTCGGCTAGTCATTTTGAGCGCATTTTGCCCTAATTGAAATATTATGTCACATATTTCAGTAAAGGCAGTTCTTGAACTAGACGTCTAAAGCAAATAAAAAAAAAAAGAACCAACAGCTTACATTTTTTGTCAGTGTGAATTTGCAATTGTGTAGCATTTAAGGGTTAAATATCACAAGTACTCCCGGTTAGGGTGCTGAGCAAACAAAAGTTGTTTCTAAGGTAAAATTAGGGCACTGAATTCGAACCTACAAGTTAGTTTTTAGTTTTAAATATTCACTAAAATAATTTTTTATTATTTTAGACAATCATGCCGATTTTATTTAATAAAAAGTTGAACTGAGTCATTCATATTGTTTGGGATCCCAAAATCTGTTGTGTCTTTTCTCCTGCAGAAAAGGACACATGTTACCTTACTAAAATATGTCGGGCCATCTTCTGTAAGAGAAGGACACGAGCAAATCCTACCGAAAACTACCCTACAGGATAGAAAAAAATGGCTTACCCTATTTTTAGTTGGTATGGTTTTAGTTAGCTGCCAAATGAGTAGGCAGCCGTGAGGTTGCCAAAAGATTTTGGTGTGCACTGAATAAAAAATTGTTGCAAAAAATGCAACTATCATCTGCATGAAACAAAATAGATCAAATATCGAGTTCACTGCTTGCATGACATTCCCAATTTCGTTAAACAGTAACGCAGCTCAAGTATGAGGCGCCTAGCGTCGTTCACCTGTGTGGCTTTATTTTATGTCAGTATATTACTAATTACTGTTATAACTTAAGCACGCACTAAGAAGTGCTTCTGTTTGTCACAATTAGATCATGCCTGGTATCATGAATCGAGGTGGGCTAGCGCTTTAGGCAATTGTGCTGCGTTTTATTTATCACTAGCTGAACCCGGTGTGCTTCGCTACCCCTATAGTGATAAAATAAAAAGTATTTAGATATTAATTAAAGTTTGGTCAAAACTGGTGCAGTTGTTCTTGAGTTACTGTGCAAAAACAAAAAGAAACTAAATATTGCGCCATCTGTCGGACGAACTTCAAACTACTTAGAAACACTCCTCACGCCCCATAGAGCATGTACATAAAGTTTGGTCAAAATCGGTGCAGTAGTTTTTGAGTTTAGCCATCACGAACATACACGTAATTTTTATATATATAGAGATATGTTATGACTACTTTTGGGTTGATCTTTTGACAAATTAACATCAAAAACGTTACAATTGTTAACAAGGGAACTCATGCAGTTTAAAGAAGCAGCAGCCATATAAATTGTTCTGCTAAATCGTAAATAAATTAAGATGTTAGCGTTTCTACTGCTTTTACGCTTAGTGTTAAAATTTATGTGAGAAAAAAGTTTTGGAGAATCGAATACACCTACTTAAAGACTGCATTTTTAACAGTTTCAAAGGATCCTCATAGGGAGGAACGTCTAATATGTCCGTTCCACGTAAGCCCCTTAAAGCAAACCGAAAAAAGTTTTTGGATTCTTTCTACTCGTATTCGCTCAACATGCACATTTTAACTTGGGGACCAAACTTGACTTGCATACTCTAAGTGAGGACGCACGATTGCATAATACAACGTTGTAGTTGTAATCATGCTATTGAATTCTTTGGCCCAGCATTTTTTAAATTCAAGCACTGAAGATGCTTTTTTACAAATATAAACAATGTGAATGCTAATAATAATATACAAAAATAACATTTTTCTCTTTAATTCACAGTTTTCTTATTACTACTGAAATAATACTACTAAAATTCATACTAATGTAATACCTAATGCCTAGAGTTAGTTTTGAAAGTTAAAAGTTTTGTCTTTCCCTATCCACTATCCCCTACCCAACGGCTGCGAGAACCCTTTTATGTCCTGGAGGTGAACACGTGATATTTTACCGGGTTGCCGTGGATCGCTGAACTGTATAATGTTGGGGGTTGGTATGGATTCCACTCTGTATGGTTCAATGTATTTTGGGGCTAGTTTTTCTGTGAAGTTTTTAATTGCTGACGACAGCACGTGGTTTTTATTCATGACCAGACTACCTGTGGTCGCTTTCCACGGTCTTCGACATAAATTGTAAAATTTGCGCTGGTGGTGTGTGGCGTTCTGAATCGCATCGTATGTTTTTTGATAAAGGGCTGAAAAATCGATCGTATTACTTGGGTTGTTTCCTGGGAAGTTTTGTTGAGGCGCTAAGATTTTCGGTGCTACTGGATTGCGTCCAAAATTTAAGATCTCAGGTGAGAATTTCGTGGATTCGTGTACAACTGTGTTGACCGCAAAAATCATTTCTGGAAGGTTGGTATCCTAGTTCGGGTGATCTTCCTTGGTGTAGATAGCCATCATGGTTTTTAGAACGCGATTGACCCGCTCAGTGGGATTTTCTTGGAGTGTGTAGGTGAGTGTGAATTGATGTCGAATGCCAAATTGTTCGGTTAATTTCTTGCTAAGAGAACTAGTGTACTGGACACCATTGTCAGTGATGAGGATCTCGGGACAGCCGAAACGATAGATAATGCCTTCCCGAAGTTGTTGTATAAAAGCGGTGGCAGTGGCTTGACGAAGGGGAATGGCTTCAACCCATTTGGTAAATTTGTCGGTAAAGACCAAGAGCATGGCCTTTACGAGAGCGCGGGCAGGGTCCCATTAAGTCGGAGCATACTACTTGCCATGGTCGGTTGGCTACTATATTATTAATGTGACTTGCAGGCTGTTGGTGACCGCCTCTATATTGAGCGCAGGTGAGACAATTTCTCACATAATTTTTTATTTCTTGATGCATCTTAGGCCAGTAATAGCGCTCGCCAAACCGTTTCATGGTTTTGAATATTCCCATATGCCCAGCAGTGGCATGGTCGTGGTTTTCCTCGAGCACCCTTTGTATTTATTCCGGCGGCACACAGAGTCACCACTTCTTTTGACCAGGCGGTGTTTTATTTAGGTTTTTAAATAATTGTTCTTTGTTTATTTGTTAGTTGTTGGTGTTTGTTTTTTGTGTCTCTTGCATCGTTTTGGTACACCAATCAACTGCCATCTATTTCTATATTTATCACCTGCTGCATTGTGGGAATTGGGGATAATATTGTTGTTTAATCGTTTCTTCAGTTGTGAGTTTTATTTTGTGTTCAGCTATGTTACAGGGGTCGGTAATTTTTTCCATCTTCCCCTTTTCGGTAGGGATAAGGTCTTGCAGCTCTTACGGCTCTACTTCAGATGGTGACGTTGTGTCGAGTATAGCATACAGCTGTCCAGCTTGCTTATCGGTGGGGATAGTGGGTTGTTGTTTATGTCCGGCGATGATTAGTTTATATTCCAATTTGTTTAGTAAATCCATTCCAAGAATAAATTCTTCTGTTAGTCCAGGCATGAAGTAAACTCGATGCGGGATTTATTTTCCGTATGATGATATTGTTATGTCATAATATTTCTCAATGACGACTTCTTCGCCATTCGCTATTCTAATATATTTGGCTTCTTCAGCTGTACGATCTTGCCGCTGTAGTCGGTCATGTAAACTATATCCAATGAATGATATGGTCGCCCCAGTGTCAACTTCAGCTTCGACAGGGTGTTGGTTGCATTAGATTTGCATGTGGTATCGTTCTTCATTCGAAATCATGAGGTTAGGGGTCCGGCGACAGCTGCAGTCTCGTTTGAGTGAACCAGTTGTGCCGCAGTAGGAGCAGAATAATTGTGGGTACTGTTGACATGTATGTCTAGTATGCCCTGGCTGTTGACACGACCAACAGTGCCTTTCTCGCCGGTAGGGTTGGTAAAAATACAATTATTTGCGTGTCCTCTGCCGTTTGCCCGTGCTTCTTCACCTCGGATATGTTCATACTCCTCTGCTAATATCATAAGTGAGTCGATGTCATCAAAGTCCTACCGTCAAATGTACAGCCGATATTCTGGTCGGAGTCCCTCGTAGATTCGTTCGATGTGAGGTTCCTTTCTTATTCGTGGGTGTTGTCGGATCATGACCATCGTGCCCATAATGAAGTCTTTGGCTTTCTCTCGATAACCCTGATGACGTAGTATGATATCTTCTTCTAACCGGGGAAGTAAGAAAAACTTGACGGCTGCTTCCTTGAAAGCGTCCCAGGAATGAATTTCGCCCCGCTTATACCAGTCTTTGGCTTTTCCTTTGAATAGTACATTAAGGGGTAACAACAAACTATTGGAGTCTGATAGCACTCCGCTAGTTCTTCGACACTTTCTATGAAGTCGTGTAGGGGTCGAGTTCCCTCAAAACTAAGCCCCCACTTGCGAACGCTGTTCATGACATCTATATCAGTTGACGGGAGTATTTTTGTCCCCTCTCTGCTGGTGGTTTTCCCGTCGCTTAAGACGCCTTCGCTCTGCTTTTCGTCCATAATTAACGATTCTGTTGACTTCAGTGTTCGCTGTGCCTTAGCCAATCGCTCATACGTTTGCGTAAATCAGTTATTGTACCTTTTGTGGGTAATCCGTACTGTTGAAGTTATGCTTCTAGTTCTTCTTTATTTGAACTGTAAATCCAGTTGAGTGTGTCGGTGTTTAGTAAACTTTTTGCTTGTTTTTCCTTTTCAGCTTATATTTATTTCTTTATTATTTTTTTTTCTATTAATTGTTACAAATATTAGCTTAACAATACTTCCAACGGTTAACCATCTAATTTTACAGGCGAATGAGGCGGCAAAGTGCCGATGGCAGAAAGCCTTACAATATGATACTTAAGATCCGGTTTGGCCGAAGCCGAAAAGCCGGAGCTTGAGGTTGTGGCCGAAGCCGAAAAGTTTACGCTTGAGTTTGGCCGAAGCCGAAAAGCTGACGCTTGTGTTTGGGCGAAGCCGAAAAGCCGGAGCTTGAGGTTGTGGTCGAAGCCGAAAAGCTTACGCTTGAGCTTGGCCGAAGTCGAAAAGCTGACGCTTGTGTTTGCCGAAGCCGAAAAGCCGGAGCTTGGGTTTTTGTTGGTGATTAAGTGGCTAGATCTTGCCACCAAGACTGCCTATTAATTTTTAGTATCTAAAATTATTGTTATTTTAATCACTAGAAAGCCATTTAACTACTAAATGAATTCGAATTTACTATATTTTCTCTGTCGAATTTGTAGCAAGTACTCAATGGTGGATGAATTCATCAACAGTAGTTAGAGCATGAAAGGCCCTCTTAACAGAGGGCTTAATAGCAACATTGTTACTGTCTGTAGTTAAGACCAGATCAAGAAGTCTTTCAATACTATTATAAATACAACTCACTTGTTGTAAGTCAAAACATATATTGTTAACAAATATATGTTCTTGGCGTGTCTTCGAATTAGATGCACAAAAATAAGTATCATCGTCTGAAGGATGCCATTTTAAGTCAGGCAGATTGAAATTGCCCAACAATGAAATGTCGTCATTTACGTCAAGTAAATTTATAATATACTAGCTTATACCCGGCGTGCTTCGCTGTGCGCTAATCCACTGAACAGTGGGTGTAACTATAGTGAGGCAAGCTCATTTTTTGTAAAGTTACCGGCAGTAACCCTATCAACTAAATTACGAATTATTAGTCTTATAGGATCAAAACCGTCTTATATATAGAATTTTTATTAATCTGTGGACGATAGAAGAGTGTGTGGCAACATGTTTTTTCATAAACCTACTCAGAGAATACAAAATCAGGAAAAGCTACACGTTTTGATTGGGATTTTGCAACCATCACGTTTGTCTATCTTCTCTTCACGTACGTTTAGAAAGTGTAGTTCTTGGAGCTGCATTAAGAATTCTAATATGTGGATGTAGAATTAGGGTGTCTACATCTACATTTAGCTTTTCTGCATGTACCTTTAGAAAGTGTAGACGTACGGGCGTGTAGTTTATGATTTTTTAAAATTTCGTGTATCAGCTCCGTAGAGCTATTTTCGTTTTCTCTGTGTAGATATGTATCCTAATAACATTTCTTCGAAATTTGGTGGCCTTAGGTGTTATAGTTCGTGAGATCTTAGGCATGAGTACTCACCAACGATTTTATATATAACTGCCCTGTTCTGAATTTCGAGTCGGAATTACGTAAAAGTCGAAATTCTATCCCGATCGAATTTAAAACGGTGGTCTGCATTTCGATCGGAATGGGATGTTAAAAAAAAAATAGAAATGGATTCGAACATGTCAAAACCAGCAGTTTTCTTGGAGTGTTAGAACCACGCAACCGAAAGAGTTGTAAGGTTTATTTAAGACCATTTGATGATGTTTCTTTTAAATTGATTGCACAATATCATCTCAATAAGGTGCCATTTAATTTAGTTTTAAATTAAGTTGCTCTTTTTACCCTGTGATCTACTATTCCCACAGTTATTGAACTGACCACAAATTTACGGTTCTTGACCAAAGGAGACTATCAGAGTTTAGTGGGATATGCTGCAAACATAGATTTAGGAAGAATTATTGTGTCGAAAGTGATCCCTAGCATGTTTAACACTATAGAACGCTTCCTATGTCCAAAATGGATTCAGTTTGTCATGTCTGGGTACTGCTCCATATAAAAAAGTATCGCGGGGTTTTGGGCAGTATTCTTGTGTTGTCCCCTACGATTAAGTTTAATTATTCATTAAAATAAATAAACAATTTTTCTATTTTCTCACATGTTAAAACAAACCGGAATTTTATCGGAAAGAAAATGGTAGCCAAATAGCTGATCGGTTCGGAAACCAGTTCGAAATCCGATTTATCAATTCCGATTCTGATCAAAATCAGATTTCAGAACAGGGCTGATAGATATATATTATCTTGGTACAGCTTTGCAGATAATAAAGTTTCTGTCCATCCGATAAGCTGGCATTTTTATGTACGAGGGACTGAAACGAATCGTGAAAACTTATCCAATCCGCCGACTCATCATAAAAGGTGGGCAATTCCATTTTTGGCAATTTGACAGAACTTTCAATAGACGATTAAAATTGGCTTGAGCAGACATGAACCAGGTTTCAGCTTGTATTCGAGCTTGCTCTTCAATTTCTGCATTGTCAGCACCACAAGAAATTTCGACCTTTTCCTGGGCTTTGCAGAAACGGTTCCATTGTTCGTTAAGCAGCTGCAGATAGCCTTCAACACCTTCTAACTCTACTTCGGTATGGTCACATTTGCTAGAGTTTAAATATCTTGTTATGGATTTTAAAGCGGAGTCGCGAGTTTTAATACAAGCGTTTGACATATCTTCAAATAAATAATGTTTATAGAATGATGTGAAAAGAAATGTCAATTAGTTTGATTTATGCTCGTGTTTAATATACGAAGAGATACAGAGAATATGCGCTTAGCAAATATCACAACCACTTTGGCCAGCGGAGTCTCGAGTGTGAAGATTATGAGCTGCAAGCACGTTGTATGACGTAACTGCATACGTGAAATATATGACAGCGTTTTGGCGAAGTTTCTAAGTTACACGTGGCGAATCTTTACAAAAGTGTTACTAGTTCTTAGATTTGGCGTACGAAGGACCAAAATGTTGTCTTCTTGTCCTGCGACGGTTAAATGCGTAGAATTATTAAAATTTGCGTGCGTTTATGAATCGATATGCTTTATTACAAATAATTTTAAGAGAGAATAGCTTATTGTGAATATATAGAGAGCTGCCAGATTGGCACGACCAGTGATGTTTATTTATTTTTATGATTGAATTATTTTCTCAAAAATTCGAATTTGTTTATCATTATTTTGAAATTGGCAGCCACAAATTTTTATTCAGCATTTTTATTTGTTATTTAGCATGTCCGTGTACCTTTCAGTTTACAGAATCACTTGAAATTAAATTGAAATTAAAAAGTGTAAACTTTGAGTGAATATGAGTTTTTCAATCTTGTGTGTACACACATTTTATACACAGTTATGGAATAGAACCCCTGAAAGCTTGAAATGTAATGATCGTTGAAGAATGAACGGTGAAATAATAACTAGAGAAATATAATCTTTTCTTTTTTTGATTATGGTCCCACAGCCCAAGTATACCAGTTAAGGGCTAAACTTCGACTCTAAACTCTAAACTTTCACAACTTTTCTGACGCTTAGGGCTGTATTGTTCAGCTCTGGATATCTTTAACCAGCTGATATTTCCAAGGTTTCCAGTTTCCAGGTTTCCAGTAGTTCCAGTAGTTTCGTATTGATCACCTCTGGATAGCGCATTTATCCCGAGCTTATGTCAAAAGATAACCACCTGATAAAGATATCCAGAGAAAAAGATAACGAGTCGATTTCGGCTGGAGGTTTATCAAGCTTTTTGACATATTTCGTAGTGTTGGCTTGTTTTTTTTGGTTTGCAAAAATTTTTTGTGTTTGGTATTTTTTAGTGTGCGTGCTAATTTTGTGTGGCAGACAAAAAAAATAAATAAAGTACCGCAGTTGCTAATTTTCTGATTTTTTTAGTAAATCGTAAAACTGTTTTCGAGTAAGAAAAGGTAATTGTCTTTTGCTGAAGAATATTGCTGATATATTTTATGGGCAGCAGAAAAATATTTTCTTGTCAACCTTCGTTCCATCTTTTGTTAGTAAATATCATTTTATTTTACAAGACGCTTTACTAATTTTTCCGAAAATATTGCTTCCGAATAAGAGGAATAAGAGATTCCGAATAAGAGGAATAAGAGATTCCGAATAAGAGGAACCTCTTTACTCGGAGAGATGGCAATATAAAATGGCAGAGCGTATTGATATGGACAAATGGGGCGATGAAGACTTTTTTGCCGATTCCGATTGTCGAAGTTGACGGTAGCACAGGTGCTCGACATGATTCGACAATCTATTCAAAACGAAGAAGATAGGTGAATACAAATTTTAAATTAAGGGAAAAATACTTTTGCTAACTAATAATCCACATTTTCAGATCGCGCTACAATAAATTGGCGCAGTTACTAATTGCCTTGCGATTTTATACGCTAGGTTCGATGCAAATCACCAATGCCGATTTTGCTGGTGTGTGCCAAACATCCGTTTGCGTAATTTTGAAGAGAGTCACTGCGGCGCTTGCAAGGCAGGCTCCAAATTTCATCCGGGTGCCACAAACAGAAGTCGAGTTAATAGAAGCCAGTGAATTTTTTTATGCAATTGCAAGTTCCCGAAAACCATTGGAGCCATAGACTGCACGCATATAAAAATTCAATCACCTGGAGGTAAACATGCAGAAAATAATAGAAATAGAAATGGTTGGTTCTCGTTGAACGTTCAAACTGTAAGTTCTGCAATTCTTAAAGTTTTGATCACTGTTGCACGGTGGCCAGGTGCATCTCACGACCAAACAATTTTCAACAATTCACTTTTGAAATTCATTTGGAAAGTGGTGATTTTAAAGAATTTATGATTGTAGGCGACTCATGTTATCGCAACACATCATACTTGGCCACACCATTCCTGCAATGCTATACGAAAATGGAATCTCTTTTTAAAAAAAGCCAAATTCAAAATCAAAGCGTCGTTGAGCGTTGAGCGTAAGAATGCGACTGAATATTGAAACTATTCAAAAAATAATAATAGCATGTGCAGTTCTTCATAACATTGCTATTGATGCTCATGAAAGAGTTCCTCCTAATGTTGTCAATAGTTTTAACGACATGCTTGTTGCCATAAATTTGCCAACCATTGACAATTTGCAAAGGAGTGATCGTAATAATATTGGCGCACGTTTGGTTGCTGACTATTTTCCAACACTTCTTGCCAGTGCTATTATAAATGCATGAAAATCAAACTCATTCATTCTATTATGTCTCATTATTTATTATGAATCATTATTTCTATTTCGTTAAGAAAGCATTTATCACTTTTGTGTGCTTAACCACCGATTAAGTTAAATATAAGATTTGATTGTGCTTTTAAGTACTTTCATTTATACTTCAAAAAATTTTTATATTTCTCTCCAATATTTCCTCCAAGAAAATTTTTAACAACTTACTTTCAAAATTGTACAAAAAAAAAAATATTAATTCCAATCCAAAACATATTTTATTCGAAGTAAACAATAAAAACAACAATTAAATATATATGTATTGGAGCAAACATACTTCATCTACTTTGAAAACAGTAATCAGTTGTGTCCTGCCCTTCGTGGCGAAGATCACCGAAATGATAAAGAATGGCAGCGACGAAATTTCGTGATTTTATTAATCTTGAGACGGCATTTGGCCCGGACCTATAAATTCCTTGGCAAGCTGTGCTTTCAAAATCTTTAACTTTATACGATGCTCATTTGCCTCACTTTCCATTCGTTGCTGCCTTCCTTTACACTTAAGAAGACAATTCTCTATGTCGATGGCATGTTTTTCCTCTGCCATTTCCAAATCGCGTTTTAATATTTTTAAACGCATTTCCGCTATATCTTCACCACGAAGAGAAGGAGAAGGAATACACTTCTAAGTGATGTTTTTAAAGTGGATGGAGTATGTTTGCTCCAATCTTTACGTTTCCTTTTCACAGATGATGGCATAGGTTTGTCAACATTTTCTGGTTAGTCTTCAATGTCATTGGTTTCTAAAACCAAAACCACTTCTTCATTGCAGTCTACTACCACAACGTCTTCTGCCAATACCTCTTCTACCAGCTGCTCTCCATTCTCTGGGGCAGCTTCAAAATCATCGTCTCACAAGATCAGCCATCGTATCAGATTTTGGCTCAACACAGGCTTCAAAATGACCGCCACCCATTGCTACACGTTGAGCACGTTCATTAGCTGACTCCTTGCAAAGTGTTGGGATACTCCCTGTGAGGATACCCGAAGGTCCTTCGTCGTGACCTAAAAATACTACCTGAATAAACAAGTGAGGCGTCTTCTCCCCAATCGAGAGGTTACCTTATATCTAAGGGTAGCTGCCAAATGAATAGGCAACCGTGAGGTTGCCAGAAGATTTTAGGTGTGTATTATAATGGCTCACCAGCCGACTTTACACTTACTGTAGTCAGTACTACATCCACTCTGATCCACTTAAAGAAAATAAAGAATACTTGTTGGTGTCTGCTTAGATATTAACATACTACATCTTCATACTCTTTATTCATTATCTTTATTTCTAGCTGAAGCACTGATATTTATAAAAAATATCTGGCTTCAAAAATTTTTACATTATCGCTTAATTTCACATTATTATAATTTTGTCCAATTGACAGTTTTTTGTCACATTGCGATTGTGTAACAATCTTAACTTATTTTACTTCCTAGTTAAATTATATCCACATACAAACATACATACATGCATTGTTTATTGAGCTTCGGCAATTATGCATTTTCAGTTGGTCACAAAATAGCGATCAATAGCTGCATGAAACAAGGTAGATCAAATATCGAGTTCACTGCTTGTACGACATTTTTCAATTTTGTCAAACAGTAACACGACTCAGGTATCGGGCGGATGGCGTCGTTCACCTGTGCGGCTTTAATTTGTTAAGTCAGCATATTACTAATTTCTGCTATAACTTAAGCACGCACTCCGAAGTGCTTCTGCTTGTCGCAATTGGATCATGCCTGGTATCATGAATTGATGTAGGTCGGTGCTTAAAGCAATTTGTGCTGCGTTTTATTTTACTAACTGTGTATGCATGCCGATCGCTCAGTTCATGATCAAAGTTAATCGATATTTGATGTCAGCATTAATTTATTAAGTTTTAATCGGTTTGTGACGACTGAGTCACAACATTCCTCCCCATTTTGACAAAGAAAAAATTATGCTATCTAGCCATAATTTTTTCGATATATTAAAATTGTGTCATTAGTTAATTGTAGCTATATATGCATGCTTGTTTTGGATTTCGTTAGCCTGCACAACTTGAATTATCTTTAAATATATCGTTTTTATTTCTTTTTACTCAATTTTTCCTGTTGTGTTATTAATACTTCTTTTGTATTGCTTGAACGCTATCACGTTCTTAGCTTACAATCATAGTTCTATAATTATCATATATTTTTTAAATAGGCTTAGTTTTTTTCCTTAATTGTAATTATTGTATTTATTTTTGTTAATTGTTAATTACTTTTATATTTTAATCATTGCAATTATTAGCTTTGTAATTCTTATTATCCTTTCTTTATTTTTACTCTTATCAAAAAAAAAATCTTTTTTTATTCTTTCCATATACATATGGTTGTCATTATCTCTCGAAGGTCGATATTAAATAAATTATATATTATTTTATTCTATTAATATTTCTTATAAAATCTTTCTTGGGTTCTTTTCATTTTAAATTACACTTTTTTCATTCAAGTTATTATTTTTTTTCAATTAAATAATAAAGGTAATATAAAATTTCCTAATATCAATGGCCAGCGTCCGAGTGTTGAGCAGCTACCCAGTAATTCATAAAGGTGTCACCTAAACGGCAATGATGATGATCATTTCGTGCAGATACCGGGGGCAATTTATTACTTACTTACTTAGGTGGCCATATCAACCCGTGTTCAGGTTTTGGCCGACCTCATCAGCTCTCGCCAGGCATATATGCTTTGCGCGCGCCTTCTCCAATCGGATACACCAAGTGCGGTGCGGCTTCCTCTGCCTGGTCCATCCATCAGAGGCATGGTCTCCCTCGTCGTCGTTGACCAGCAACCCTCGCCTCGAGCAACTTTTTCGCTGGAGCTTCGTCGTCCATACGATGGACATAATCCAGCCAGCGTAGTCGCTGCACAGTTATACGCCAAACTACGTCAATGTCTTCGTAGAGCTCATACAACTCGTGGTTCATTCGGATGCGATAGTCATCGCCGGCTCGAACAGGACCGAAGATTTTGCGAAGAAATTTTCTCTCGAACACCCCCAGAGCCTCTGCGTCAGTTTGCAAAACTACCCATGCCTCAGCGCCATAAAGCAGCATAGGTAGAACGAGCGTCTTGTAGAGTGATAATTTTGAAGATCGAAAAAGGGCTCTGGAACTTAGTTGCTTACTGAGCCCGTAGTAGCACCTTTTAGCAATTATTTTTCTTCGCTTAATCTCTAGGCTGACTTCGTTGTTATTATTAATGGCGGTGCCAAGGTATACAAACTCCTTCAAAGTTATAGCTGTCGGATGAAACGTTTGAGTCTAGACTCCGCGCTCCCTTGTTTGTAGACCTTGTTTTACTCTCATTTATCGTCAAACTTTGTCTGATTCCTTTACGATAGTGGTGAAAGCAGCGGTAACATCTTTCTTTGTTCTGCCGACAATATCAATATCATCAGCGTACGCAAAAAGCTTTACACCTACGATTCCCTCCATGATGATGTTGAAGAGATCGCAAGATAGTGGATCGCCTTGTCTGAAACCTCTTTCGGTATTAAAGGTTTCGGAGAGGTCATTTCCTACCTTGACGGAGCTGCGTGTGTTGCTCAACGTCATTCTGCAAAGTCTAATCAACATTGCAGATATACCGAACTCAGACATTGTTGCGTATAGGCAATCCCTTCTCAGGATATGGAACGCAGCTGTAAAATCAACAAAGAGATGGTGTGCGTCAATTTGATTTTCGTGGGTTTTCTCCAGGATTTGTGGTAGTGTGAAAATCTGGTCTATGGTGGACTTCCAGGTCGAAAGCCACACTGATAAGGTCCAATCAGCGTTTTTGTAATCGGCTATGTTGGGTGGACCGAAAGGTGCTTTTGTCAGTTTTTATTGTTTTGGGGGCTTCCGCCAGTTGAATAAAGGCACCTTCCTTATGTTCCCTTCCGGAAATTCCGGCATATCCGTAAATTATTGTCCTTTTTCGTTTGCGGTGGTCGTCAACGTAGTTGGGGTTCTTATCCGAGGCTGGTTTAGTTTTCATTGGGCAGTAGTAACGTGGCGGGACCCAAACCTTGCACTTACTCCATGTTTAAGGTCCACGGAGCGATCCGCTGCTCAAATTAGTTATCAAACTAACGGATGCCAGTTTGCCGTTGCCCTGGGAACACCACGAGGAGGTTTGAGTCGACTTGGGACGATTTCGACATGGATTATGCTGGCCTCGCCAGTTTGAGGTAGTCAAACACGGTGTCATGTGAAGGTTCGCCCCCCTGTTCCCTGCAATTTATTCAATACTTTTTTCAATACCCTATATTGGTCAGCAATATAATCCAGATCTCACAAATTTTATCAGGTCGCTGAAGCTTTCAAATTTTATTTAGATGATTTAAAACTTTCTGATGGACGCCTCTTCGTTCACGTATTAAGCAAAACTTTTATTACTGCAACTATATTGTTGTAATAAATTTCTTATTAATTTTCTATATTTCTTTATATATATATTTATATTTCAATGCAAGATTTCTTATAATTACAGATATACAAACGACATTACAAATATGCTCTACTTAAAATTTCATCGACCTGATTACATATTTATTTCTTTTTAACGTACCGTTACGTATCTTTAATTTTACTAGAGGATTTCTTTCTTTTATAAATTTCGTTTTCATCATAATGAAAAGGAAAAGAACACACACTGTTTATTGACCTTTTCGACAATTAAGTGCTGGTTCTCTCATCTATAATACTGCGTTCTCTATTACGTGAAACGTGCTTCTTAATTTCGTTCAAAAATTAAACGACTTGGGAAAAGGTAGTGATGTGACGAGTCGAGTTTTTTTACCATTAACTCGAGTCAAACTCGAAATCGAGTCGACTCAAGTAACTTTTCGCTGCGACACGAGTAGTAAAATAATTAAACGAGTTCTTTTGTTTCGAATTCTTTTACTTCGTCAAATACTCGTCAAATACTTGGCGAGTACATGCATATGAAAGCATAATAAAATCAAAAACAAAGCAAGCGTTGAAAAATGCAGTTCCGAGTATTCTTCACGACTGTTCAACAAACGTTTGGAAGTTGTTGTTGTTGGTACTTTTGTTTAAGTTTTGTTAAAGCTTTATTTGTGTGACAGCAAGTCTTGGCTCGCATCTTAAGTTGCTTTTGAGATTATTGAACATTATTTTTGTCAACGCATCGTTTCAAAATTGCCTCGGGAAAATAAAAAATCGAGTGTTTGGGAATTTTATAATAATTCGAATGATAATAGAGTAAATTGCAAATTGTGTTCATGTTCTTATAAGCATTTTGGTAATACTTCTAACATCATAGCTCACCTTAAACGAAAACATCCAATACAATTTTTAGAACACACAGATGAACCACAAATTATTGAAACTACTAATAACAAATAACACAGTACCGAGTGTCCAAAATCAGTCGTCAGAAACTGTTCCAAATTCATCTAATAGATCACATGTAATTAATTTACTTGCTAATACGTATAGTACTGAACCACGTCCAAAGCGCCAAAAGCAAATGCGATAAATCGCGCCAACAAAAATTAATCAGAGGGCCGCTGATAAAGCCTTAATTGATATGATCGTTTTGGATTATCAGCCCTTACAAATTGTAGAGAATGTGGGATTTAAAAGATTTACAGAAACACTTAATCCCGATAATACACTTCCATCTTGAAAGTTGCTTTCCGAAAAAATGTTAAGCGAGAGATATACACTCTGTTCAGAAGCGCTAAAGCAGAAGCTATACACAGTCGAATATGTAGCAGTAACTACAGATATTTAGACATCCGATAGCAATAAAAGTTTTTTATTCGCAACAGCTCATTTCATTCTTGATTCAAAACTTAATTCCTTAATTTTATGAACATTTGAATTACCTTAAGAACACTCGTCTTCTAATGTTGCTGAAACTTTGCGAGATATTTTCAAAGAGTGGAAAATAAGTGACAAAGTCGTTACTGTTGTAACACATACCAGTAGCATGAAAAAGGCTATTAGTCATTATTTGATGAAGCGCAACCATTATGCTGTTGCCCACACACTCAATCTTGCCATTACAGATTGTACAGTCAAAAATAAAGACTTCGCAAAAAAATAATCTTTTAATAAACAATCAATTGATTGAAGTATTTGCTAAATCAAGAAATATAGTTACTCATTTTAAACTAAGTAGCAAAGCGTCTTACAAATTAAAAGATATACAAAAACAAATGGGTCTAGAAGAACTTAAGTTAACTCAGGATGTACCCACAAGGTGGAACTCCACTTTGTTAATGATGGAAAGATTGGTTCTACTAAAAGTGCCTTTGTCAGCAACATTTCCAATTTTAAAAGCGCCAAATTTAAAAATATTTAAAAATATAAATATTTTTAATAATTATAATTTATTTAAAAATATAAATAGTTTAGAATTATCGGTGAGAGAACTAGTACTGCTTCAACAAGAGGGCCATAAGCTTGAAAGTTTGTAAAAAGGCCCATTTAAAGTAGTGAGAATAGACAATAGAAATAATGCTGTAATCACGGACGGCAATAAAAATACCAAAGTCCACATGGACAGACTTAGGAAATATATACAACTGTAATAAATTTTAACAATAGTTTTTCAAAGCAATTTTTAAATTTATATACAAACGATAATACATAAAAACAATTAATTTTTTTATCTCTCACTATATTTGTGGGCTTTCTATTTTCAACTATATCAATAATTATATAAGCTTCTTATAAGTTCAATATAACAACTTTAAATATATTCTAATTAATATAAAAAAAAAATTGAAATTAATAAGAATAAATTAAAATGTTTATTATATAATCTATAAATCTTAGTTTAGTCGTTTCATAAATTGTTTTATGTAACTACGTAAAATGTATTCTAATTGCTAGGTAAGAAATTATAAAAAAAAACTTATATATAAGAATGAATTTAAAAGTTTATTTTCTTCTCCTTATAATAATAATAAAAAACAAAAAATTTGTAAATTCATTCCTCTCATAAAGGGAGGTGTAGCGTAATATAAATATGTTTGCACAGTGTAAGCCATCACGCTTACATCGCATGCACAACACGAAGTGTCTAGCTTTCTAGGTCACTGTGGGAATATGCTGTCTCAGCATATCTCACCACTGTGACCTACGTATAAGAGATGTGTCTGTGTGTGTGTGCGCGTGGCGAACCTGTGCAGCAGGTAATACTGATAAAAATGGAACAATAAAAACAGTCTTACACAGAACCTCGGTTGTTTGGATTAAATATAAAAAAATAAACTACTTCTTAAACTTTAAACTCGTTTTTCTCGAAAAGGCTGTTTGAAACCGTTGGACAGCATTACTCGAAAACTATGCTAAGGATCGCTACCAAACTTTTTTAACTTGTTAAGCAAATATGATCGGTACTTTTGATCGTTGGATTTTTATTTTAGAGAAGCACTTCTTTTTTTATAACCTAGAAACAATGACTCTTTTAGTCAAATATCAGATTTTTAACTGCAATTTTGGTACAAATCACAATTTTTCTAAAATCTTCGATCAAAAGCTCAAAAATCCTTAGCAGAACCTCAATCATTCGTTGTTTTCTTTTTTAAGATGAACAAGCTGTGAAAAATCGTGTCTACCGCATATTTAAGGTACCTTTCTAAGCTACGAATTTCTGCTATATAGATGATTATTTGTTATCCAAAAATTCAAAAACTTTTCTTGGAAACATATATAATTATAATGTAAAAACAAAATGCACCTAAAAAAACCGTAGCTTAAATAAAAAACTTTTAATACAGGGTTTTCCCCGCTTATAAAACTTTAGTAGGCCCTTAAATAGAAATAAGATAAAATAAACGTATCGAACAAAAGAAACTCTTTGTGTCGTTATTTCCCCAGAATCATTCGCGTGGTCCGCAAATCTAAATAAATGTTTGCAACGAGCCGTCCAAGCAAGGACTAAGCACGAAAAATTACGGGGAAAAAAAGTGCGGTAGTGTATCTCAAAAGTCGAAAAAAAGAAAGCAAAATGTATAATAATAAACGGCGGTCAAGAAAACGGAAATCGAAAACGGAAAGAAAGTGAAAAAAGCAAAGAAACTTAATTTGATGAAAGTATTAGGTAAGAAGAAGAAAAAATAAACTCTACTTGAGAAAATTTAACGAACAGAATGGTTAAATGTGAAAAAAATAAGAATTCAAAGTAAAAAAAAAAGAGATATTCACTTAAAAAATTTCGAGAAGAGAAGAGAAAAGAAAAAAAAAACAACCTCGTCATGAAACTACACATTTGAAGAAAGTGTAAAGTGACAAAAAGGAACTGGAAATGAAAAAATTTTTATGAAACAAGAAAAAGTTAAATGTGAAAAAAAATCAAAGTGAAGTAAAGAAGAGAGAAAGAAAAAAAAGAAAACCAACAAGAAACTAAAATTGAACAAAGTGTAAAGTAAGAAAAAAAATATGTAGTGTAGACAGCACATAACAGAAGTGAAAAAATCTCTAACAAATATATGGAACAGTGAACAGAAATTGTGCGATGGAATGAAAATTTCCTTAAAATATAAAAAAGTATTGTGAAAAGAATAGAGAATAGTGAAGAAAAATAAATTAATTTATTTATTTATTTATTAATTTATTTATTTATTTATTTATTTATTTCTTCAAACAGAGTTAAACTCATACAGACTACTATACGATATATCACAATTTGATTTAATAATAATAATAATTATTGCTTATTACATAATAGTATGGTAATGTTACAAACAGGAGAGTATTTAATAAAAATTTTTGGACTTATAAAGTAACTGACAGGCATTTATATTGACTAGGACAGAGTATAATATAAAGCTTTAAAGGCACATATTTAGGATAATAGGATTTAATGAAAATAAGCTGGTAAAACTGAAAGAAGTAAACTAGACATCAGAGCGTCATGAGGTAATTGTATAGTGTGTTTTTAAAGTACTGTCGAGAAGAAGATTCAAATATATCGGTATATGAAAGGATTTTGTTAACTTCTCTTATACAACGTGCTAAGGGTTCATTGAGACCATAAGTAGTTCTGTGGTACGTTTCATGGAAGTGGAACTGACTACGGAGGGACCTTGCTGGTATATGGAAATCAAACATTTCTAGTAGCTCTGGACAATTGATTTTGTTGTGAATAAGATCCCTAACAAATAAGATTGAGGATGCAACTCTTCTACATTGAAGAGTGCTCAAGTCGATAAGGGCACATCTCGTTTTATATGGAGGGTACTGAGGTAGATTCCAGTTGAGTTGATATACCATGTACCTTGTGAATTTTCTTTGAACTCTCTCAATTCTTTCAGACCGTAAGAATGATGATGGGCTCCATATTATAGAGGAGTATTCGAGATGCGGTCTGACGAGCGAAGTATAAAGCGTTTTAAGAGTGTAAGGATCATTAAATTCCTTGCTGTTTCTTTTCAAAAAGCCAAGCATCGAATTGGCCTTATTGATGATAAAATCAATATGGTCTCTAAAATTAAGTTGGGGATCGAGAATGATACCCAAATCTTTTTTTGAAAAAATTCTTTCAAGTGGTATGGAATTAATTTCGTAGTTACCGACTATTGATGATGTAGATCTGGTGAAGGTGAGATATTGGCATTTAGATATGTTAAGTGGCAAGTAATTTTCTTTGCACCAAGTGGAAATTGAGTTCAGGTCATCTTGAAGAAGTTGGCATTCAATCTGTGATCTGATTGGACGAAACAGTTTAAGATCGTCAGCAAAGAGCAGGCATTTGGAATGGTTTACTACAAGGGGAAGGTCGTTTATAAATAGTAAAAACAACAGTGGACCGAGATGGCTGCCCTGTGGGACGCCTGATGTGACCTTAATTGGGCTAGAATAAAATTCGTTAATTTTGACAAGTTGGAGTCGGTTAAGTAAGTAGGATCTGAGCCAACTAAGCAGACAGGAGCGGAAACCAATTGAGGAGAGTTTTGAAACTAAGCAATTATGATTTACCTTGTCAAAGGCCTTAGCGAAGTCTGTGAAGATGACGTCGGTCTGCGAGTGGTTTTCCATATTGCTAACAATAAAATTAGTGAAAAGGAAAAGGTTTGTTGCTGTAGATTTACCACTCAAAAATCCATGTTGGTACGGAGTGATAATGTTTTTGACCAAGAAAATTAGTTTTTCATTAATAATTTTCTCAAATAGTTTAGGTATAGTAGCAAGCTTACAAATCGGTCTATAGTTTACGATTTCATGCTTTGGCCCAGATTTATGGATAGGAATGATAAGGGAGACTTTCCAAGTGTCTAAAAACATGCCGGATGCTAGTGATTTGTTAAAAATTAATGACAATGCATAAGCAATGGAGTGAGAACAATTTTTAAGTGAGATCGGTGATAACCCATCAGGGCCCTCACTCAAGCTGCTTTGAAGGCTATCTAATGTATTACGTACGTCAAATTCATCAAGTGAAAGGGAATCCAAATCAAGAAGTTGACTTGGAAGTGTGCAACCAGATGAAATCTGAGGCTCGGATGAGTACACTGATTTGAAGTAGTCAGCGAATAGGTTGCAAATGGTTTCTGTGTTATTAGAAGATTGGCCGAGATAGGTCATTTCAGTTGGAAGGCCATTTGACTTTCTTTTGTTGTTGATGAAGATCCAGAAATACTTGCTATTTCTTTTGAGTTCAGATTCAGTGGACAAAAGATAAGAACGATAAAGGAACTTGTTCAGTGTGTCAAATTCGTGTTGAAGATTTATATAGACAGATTTGAGTGTCAGGTTATCTTTATTTTTTCTCAGACACTTATACGCTTTATTTTTTCGGTTTTTCAAGTTACTCAGTCTCTTATTAACCCTAGAATACTAATCTTCGCCTGTGAGGCGCAAAAAATAGCTTTTTTCACAACTGAATGAAAAATGTGTTACTTTTATATAACAAATATATATTTTAAAAATTGAAAATATGCACATTTTCTTTGGTGTTTTAAAAACCAACATTTAACTAAAAGTTCTGTATTTTTTGTTTCAGTTAATAAAATTTTTAGAGAAGAAAACAATCTGTGTTTTATAAAAGTAGCCTCACAGGCGAAGATTAGTATTTAAGGGCATAAATTTATGTTTAGTATTCTAGGGTTAAACCAAGGAGGGTTACCATTTGTGCTGTTCTGTTTGGTAGGAATAAACATTTGGATGGCTTCTTTAAAGATTTCAATAAATTTTAAGTACATCAAGTTAAGGTCAGATCCATGTAAAACAGAATCCCAGGCGAATGAGGACAGATGGTTATTCATTTCTATAAAATTCCCATTTTTGAAGTCTCTAGAGAGTTTACAATTGGTATCGAGTTTCTGAAAGTAGTAAATCGAGAAATCAAGTAAGATTGGAACATGATGTTGAGTTCTATTAAAAATTGGACAAGGAGGTGAGTCTAGTATTGCTTTAAAGTCTTTGTCGATGAATATTAGGTCGAGACAACGACTTAAATCATTTTTTAAATTGTTAATTTGTATGAGGTCATATTGACCAAATAAATCGATCAACAAGGCTTCGATTTCGTTGTTGACATTGAGAGGCATCAAGTAAAATTCGTCACAGACGGGTTCCCAGTTTATATTACCCAAATTGAACATGACAAATACCCAAAAGACAACATGTTGTGGATATTTGAGATTGTCAAGAAGGACTCTGCAATTTGCAAAGTGTGCATTATAGAGTTCAAACTGACAGTTAGGTGGAATGTAGCTAGCAAAGACTAATAGCTCGAAATCGGTGTCAATACAAACTTTAATAATTAATTGGTCAATGTCGTATAAGCTGCAATGGTTTGACGTTGGAATTAATTGACAAGAAAAGCAGTTTCGGATATATATAGAATAATATAAAATAAAAAGTAAATGGAAAAAAGAAACAGATAGAACCCAGAAAAGTGGAACAGACAGTGAATGGAAATTTTAAGAATTGCTCGTGAATGTTAAAAAAAAGAAGAAAATTTAGGTTCTAAGTGCAATAAAAAAGTATATAGAAATTAAAAACTTTTTTAAGGGGTTTGCTTATGAAAATTTTAAAATGGAAAAAAATAAAATAGTAGTTTGAATGTAAACTAATTTGAAAAAATTAAATACGGAAAAAAAAAACAGTTATTTAACTAAATAAGTGAAGAAAGACCGAATAAAAAACAAACAAAATTTTTGCGTAAATACAATGCGTAAAGTGATAAGTGTAACTTGGGCATACTCCCTGAAACGGGAAGAGCTTGAAAATTACCACAACGAGTTCGGACTCGAAAAGTCCGGGACTGTTGAAGAATTGCGGAAACAACTGCCGCCTCAGCAACGCCTACAGAAACAACCATCGCCAGAACAGCGCCTGCAGAAAAACCATCGCCATAGCAGCAACGCTTGCAGAAACAACCGCCGTTGCAGCAGAATTTGCGGATATAACTGCTGTCGCAGCATCATCTGCGCCAGTAGCTATAAAGCAGCGGAGTCGCCGGTGAAAACCATATAAAGATCACAGAAACCGACTGAAAAATTGTTTTGCAGCCGTAAGTGATTTAACCATGTGTGAAACAACCATCGTCGCAGCAGCTACAAAGCAGCATCACCGTCGTCACTGCCGACGCAAACCATATAAGGACCACAGAAACCGAGTGAACAATTGTGTTGCAGCTGTAGGTGATTAACAATCACCATGATAAGCGACGTTCGTGCTTATGTTAACCACGCAGCAATGACAGCATCATGATAAACTGACACGTGGATGTGAACACTCCATCACGGATCGAGTCATTATCGAGTTCGATAATGAAATCGAAGGAATGCCATCGGAAGAACGGGATATCAAAACTTAAGGCACCAAAGAGTTTCTGGATCATGAACTCGAACAGTTTGCGGGAATTCACAGCGTATCTCATATTACAGATCATAAGATCAAGATGACCGACTATCGACCCATTAAGCAGAGCCGCAAACCGGCGATGCAGAGTATCATTGACGATGAGGTCAATAAGCTGTTGTCAAAAGGTTGCACTCTGCACCAGCAACGTTGCAGAGAGCGCTTGATAGAGTAATTGGCTCAGAATTGGAACCTTCCGCTTTCGCCTACCTGGATGATATCGTGGTTACTGGAGCGACATTCGACGAACATCTGCGAAATCTGCAAGAAGTATTTCAACGTCTACGAGAGGCGAATTTGAGGATTAACGTGGAAAAATGTGAGTTTTTAAAACAAAGATTAAATATTTAGGTCACGTGGGGAGCGGTGCTGGCATTCACACCGACCCCGATAAGGTTGCCGCTATCAGAGACTTGGAGCCCCCTCAGGACGTGCGAGGATTGCGACGGTTCCTAGGAATTGCCTCGTGGTACAGACGGATCATCCCTGATTTTGTGACAATAGCTTGTAGCGGAGCGAAAACGGCCAGCGGAGAAATTTAAATAAATCAAAACGAATTTTTATTTGTTTGCGTCTGGCAATGCTGAGCGGTGATGCCAGCCAGCGAAGCAACAGCCCTGACTTTTATATTTTGAGGGCACACGGTAAGTGAACCTCGTACAGATGATGAGTCAGGGCGCCTGCTTCGCTCAGCCGATGACACTGCCCCCAAAAAAAATACCGCGTCGACGACTCAAACCAAACTCAACAGGAAAAGCTGTTACGAGAAAATAAGAAAACTAAGCAAAGAAAAACGAAAATGGTTAGGAGCCCCTGGCTCACCCATCCACCAATCACCCTCAAGAGTCCTGGTGTTTGGGACTCAGCCCACGCATCCCTCTCTACCGTGGAGGACAATGGGGCAAATAAAAAAAACTGTCCTCCCCAAATGCAAGCGAATTCCCCCCTCGACCCAAATAAATAGAACTTTAAGTGTTCATGTTAGATAGATTATAATTCAGAGAATAATTATATTATAATAAAATCTTACAACCAAAAATTGTTACAAATATTCTTAAATTAAGTGATTTGCTTGGAATATGAAGCTAAAAAAATTTTTGTTTTTATTTCATAAAAGAAGATTTAACTTTTATATACATATTTTTTTATTATTCAATGCAAAAATATTTTAATTTTTAATTTTTATTTTTAATTTAAAATACTTCTATTTTAAATTTTTATTTTTCAATTTAAAATAATTATAATTTCAATACATATATTGAAATAAAATTGAGGTGAAATAAAACTTTATTTAGTTTTATTTAAATGTTTTCTTTAAGCGATTATTTTATTTTTATTAAATTTTATTTAAATAAAATTTTTTTAATTTCATTTAAGCAATCGGGGACTTAAGGGAGTATTCCTGGTTAGAAGGCTGTTTTTGGACCCTCTTTAAAAAACTTCTCATTTGAAAACGCAAAGAGTTATTTAAATACTGTTTTTTTCATTGTATTAAGAACATATTTAATTAAATAACAAATTTTTCTTTGTACGAGGGCTGTTCAAAAAGTGACCGGCCTTCAAAGTTGGGCGTCGAAAAAAAGGTATGCTGCTTGCGGCCCGGATAACTCGTCTTCGGATCATCTGAAATGGAAAAGCTAAGCGGCGTTAGATTCAGTGCAGATGTAATTTTGGTCTCTACTTCAATTATAATTTTTCGATTATTTTTTACAAAATGGCGGTCATTGAAGAATGAAAAACCGATTTTGGATCTTTTATTTTGTAGTTTAGTGTAAAAAAAATATTACAAAATTGTTTAAAGTTGTTATTGAGAAAGGGACTAGAATACTGACAAATGCAATGCGTCGATTGCATTTTGTTTCATCAAAATCGGTTCAGAACTATGGGCGCAATCTGGGTCGCATGCTCGAAAACGTGGTTTCGAGATAAATGCGTAAGTTTGAAGTTATTTTTTGCATAAAAAAAAATGGAAATAAAAAATTTGAGCGTGCAGTTTTAGAAATTCGCAATTCTGCGTCTATTGCGCTTGGTTTTATTAAAATCGGTTCAGTAGAACCGGAGAAAAGAATAAAACGTGATTTTGAAAAAACTCAAAGAAAATTTTAGGCAATAAAACATTTTTTTTTTTTTGTGAAATACTTATATATATATCAATCTGTAATGCCAGCCCGATGAAGAACTCCTTCCTCTTCTTCAAAAACTGAGGACTCAGCGGCTCTTTGTGCCCTTCGGACAGTTCTACCTTCTTTTGATGCGGCCAGAGCTCTGGCTTCGGACCTTTTCAAACGTTCTTTGTTCCGAGACATGGCGAAATCCTATGTGACATTGCCAATCGGGATGCCCATTAGGTTCATAATTTGAAGAATTGGCAAACAACCTTCCTCAAATATGACAATTGCAATATAATTGCCAATCTCAATAGTGCGTGTCCTCATCTCTTTCGTGTTGGTTACCACGAAACTGGCGTTTCAAGGGACGAGTTTTTCGATTGCTACCAGTGTTTCTTTTATTTTTATTTCTTTTTCTATCCATTGTCTTAAGCACATATAAAAATTTTTATTAAAACTGTACTTTTCAAAACTGTATGCGCGCGCGCGTCCGGTTTTTAACTCAATTCGAACGTATACAAATAAGTTATTACCTACTAAAGAACGCGTTGAACGAAATTCGGTGGTTGCTTCAAACCGTTGCATAAAAAAAGCAGCAAAATTAAGCAAATCGCATTTTGGCGAAAACATTGCTGGACAAAAAAAGGCCATATCTCCTAAAGTATTTTGAATTTCAAAAAACCCTTTTAGGACGATATTCTCAAATATCCAAGCTATAAAAATATGCAGAAAAAATCGAACAAAAAATTTTTGCAAATCAGGAATACCTCCTTAATTTTCTTTTAAATTCTTATTGTAATGTTATACTTTTACTTTTATTTAATTTTATTTAAAATAAAATTGTAATGAAATAAAATTGTATTTAGTTTTATTTAAATTTTTCAGTGAATTGATTAGTTTATTTTTATTTAATTTTATTTTTATATGTTTATATAAAATAATTTTTAATTTAAGTTTTATTTTAGATTGGTATTTTTAATTACAATAAAATACAATAAAAAAATAAACATTTTAAGTTGTACGTTTTATTTTTCAGATTGAAAAAAAACAAAAAATTTAAAAAAACAAGTGTTTTGTTTCCGTACCGTTGCGAAGAAAACAACATAAAATATTTGTGAAAACAAAAAAAAAAATTAATCATCAGGGGTAAATTGAGACGTTGTAAATTTTATACAATTAAAAAAAATAAAAAATGTTTCTTCAGCTTCTGTTTTGGCTAAACTATTACATAAGAACAAGAAACAAGTATAATTATAAACTTAGAATTATAAATGTATATAAAAGGTAAGTTATATAGTTTGTATGAATATTCTGATTATAAATTACATCATGGGCATTTTGATTATATTTTTTTTTCTGTCTACCCCAGGAACTGCAACGAATCTATGATTCGAACGAATGACTATAAATCATCCATCAAAAACCGAATGCGAGTGCGTGCGGTTGAGTGCAACAACCACCACTTCCACGCGAAGCATCCTGATAACAGCGCCGACGCTTTCACTCATCGCTCATAAGAATGTCGTTCAATGATTCCAATGATTCTAGAGTCATTCCTTATGATTCATTAAGAGTCTTTAAGAGAAATTGCTTGCAGTGTTACCGCTGACATATTTTATTATACATATATATAGATTTATATAATATATAAATTATTTATTATATACATATAATACTACCAGACTCGGCAAATGTATGAAAATAAATCTTGAAATAGTATTAAGAAAATATTTAAATGCATATACTTAATAAAAAAAAATTTAAATATTATTGATAGAAATTAGTGAAAAATTCTGAAAACATTATTGAAAAAAAAAATATTAAAAATTTTTGGAAAAATTTTTTAAGAATTATAAATTATTAAATAAAATTGTTTCAAAATGAATGGAAAACTATAAAAATCATTTTAAGTATTATTGAAAAAATATAAATACATACATAAAAAAATTATTGGTTTACATATTAACATATTTTCAACAAAAACAACTTGGTTTAAACGGCAGGTTTAATAAACATTTATATGACATTTATAATTAACATTCTATTAAAATAAATGAAAGAAATATACTCAATTACAGCTTCAAAAAGCGGCATTCCTGTTTATTTTGGACTGCAGCTTTCCTTATGGCATCCCTAAACATAAAGGTTCTCAGCAATTCATCATTGCAAGTGTGAATGTGAGCTGAAAAATTGATTAAAAATAATACAATAACAACAAGGAACAAATAATAGACAACATACAAGTATAAAGAATGTTTGCTACAATTTAATTCTTTGAACTTGCAGTCTCCAATCAACACGTCTCAATATTATATATATTATTATATCGACATTTATCTTAATCAACACGTAAAATACAAAACAAAAGAAAAACAAGGAAAACGCACGCCAATACTGAAGTGCACGCAAATCATTCAATGACTCTAGAGTCATTCAGGTTGCTTAGAATCATATGTTTAGAATTCAGCAGTCTTTCTAATGAGCGATGAGTGAAAGCAGCGGCATTCGTCGCTCATCGCTGTTATGAGAATGCTTCACGTGGAAGTGGTTGCTTTGCGTGCAACAGCAGGCACTCGCACTCGGTCTTTGACGAGTGATTTAGAATCGTAAAAAAACGATTCGATGCAGGTCTCTGGTGTGAGTGTATGATCTTTTCAAAATACGTTTACGGGCTTAAACAAATGATTATGTTAATTGATGAAGGCTTAGTATATAAATACTTTTACTTATATTTTCTTATAAAACAATAACAACATTAATGATCATAAAAAAACGGAAGGTTTTAATCTCGTTTCATAGCGCAGTGGATGACGACTAATGTGTACAAAAATTTCCATTTTTATGTTTGATTAATGACAATAAATAGGGAAGGATATACAAGTCCTCAATCCATAAGTGTATAGCTTGAAGAGCTTTTGAATATATGAATAAAAAAAATTCAAATTAGTCAATTATGAAACTGTCTGAACGTATTCAGTCGTGTTGTGTGCAGTTGTGCGACCTAATCGAAGTCAATAAGGGAAAGCTTTATTTTTAACTCTAAGCAGCAGTATCACATGCAAATTTTCTTTTATATATTTACATATCTTTATATATATAAAATTGCAAAAAAAAAAAATTGTACATGACTATATTTTTTTAAATTCTTTTTGCGATGGACATTTTGAACGACGCTGAGTTCAAAAATCGCATTTTGAAAATTTTTGTCTCGATGAATTTAAATGAAACTTGACATCTAGGTTCCTTATATCCCCGGTCAACATATAGGCTACTTTTTATCCAGAAAAAAGGTTGGACCCGGTAGGGTGCGCTGCGATCTGGTTCCAGGCATTCTTTTTTTTTAACTGAACTCCAAAACCGTTCTGGTCGATCAGGTTGAGTTTTTTTCACTTATCCACTCTCTTCTGTCTCAAACACCAGAGGGCGCTGTAGTAAAAATATTTTGAAAAACCTCGAAAAACTCCTAAACCGTGCATCCGATTTGCATGGAAATTGGAATATAGATGTTTTCTGATACGGTGAGTGTTTTGAACTTATCTTTATTGTGCTTTCTCGAACATGCATATATCATACATATATAAACATATATACATAAAGATGGGTGTATAAAATTGGAGTGATCGGACCGGAAGTACGCCTACCTCCCATATAAAGTGATGTACAAAAAATAAATTTGTATGGGAGGTGGGCGTTCTTCCGGTCCGATCACGCCAATTTTATACACATCATACAATTTCTATAAACAAAACATACAACCGAAATTTCAAAAAAATCGCTTTTCTAATAAGGGAGAAAATGAGAAAAACTTTCACTTACAACAATACAACATACAACTTTACAGCACCTTGTGAATTGCTTAATGTATGTAAATATTTAGTACATATTTACTTTAGTACAAATTTATTCTCAAAATTTCTTAAGCATAATTAATTTAAAAATTTTCCCGTTATTTATTTATATTTATTAAATTTACTCATAGCATTAATTTCAAAACAATACAAATTCTTAGTAAAATGAAGTTTTGAACTTATCAATTTTACCTACTGGAAGAAAAAATTATCAGAGACTTAAAGTTTTGACTTTCTATGCAAGTTTTTGAATACATTTAACTCAATTTTTTTTTTTTGTCTGAAACGTCAATAAAAGTACTTCATAAAAATAATAACAGCAGTTAATCAGGCATTTACATTTATCCAATTTTTGTTCAAGAAAGGTCCATAATATTTAATGTTTGCAAACTTTATGTTGCAAAAATAATTTAAATTCAAAATTGCATTTTTGACTCATCTTCACTGACACATTAAAAGCTTTAGTAATATTACGACACGAGGTCAAAAGAGAGCATTTATGTTTAAGAAAATTTACATAAATGATTGCCAAAAATTCGTTTTTGTTCTGATGTTTTTAAAAATGCCCAATCTATCGAATAAAATGTAAAATTTGAAAATATGCTTTTGCAAGCTATTATGATCACACACATTACGATTTTCTTAACTTGTTCTCATAATTTTTGGATGCTTGGAAGATGCACACAAAATTCCTTCTAAAGTTTTTCAAATCCGAATGAATTCAAGAATTATTTATATCAATTCTCGAGTAAAGCCGGGTATCCAGCTAGTATATATATAAAAACAAATAACACTGGTCAACAAAATTTCAACTTTGTCGTGCCACACGGACTTTTTTGATATTTTTTACTTTAATTGGTGATTGTAATAAAAAATAAACAGTTAAAAAAAATTTGCTAGACAAAGATTTTATTTTATTGAGTAATTTAAAATATTAAGAAAAAATACGGATCTCGTAAATCAAAAGTTTATTTTTTTATAAATGACTTAGAAAATCTAAGATTTTCTTGAATATTTAGCTTCTGGTTGGTCCCTTTTAATTGTCCAGCAGTAATCTGCTAACATATTTGGGCTCCATTTGCCCTGGTACCGCTTTTCCATATTAGAAATATCCTGATGGAACCTCTCGCCGTGCTCGTCACTGACAGCCCCTAAATTGTCAGTAAAAAAATCCAGGTGCGAGTGTAAAAAATGAATCTTAAGTGACATGTTGCAACCTAATGCTTGATATGACAATAACAGCTCGCTAACCAACTCTCTGTAGCTGTCACTCTTGTGGTTACCCAAAAAATTTGCAACAACATTTTTAAAAGACTTCCATGCTGATTTTTCTAAATCGCTTAATTTTTCTTCAAATCTTGAATCTTTTATTAACTCCCTAATTTGAGGGCCAACGAAAATACCCTCTTTTATCTTTGCATCACTTATTATAGGGAATTTTTCTTTTAGATACGAAAATCCACTCCCATTGCGATCCATTGCCTTCACAAAATTTTTTATTAGTCCTAATTTGATATGCAATGGTGGTAGAAGCACATTATTTGGCTGTACAAGGGGTAAATACTTTACGTTTTTTTGCCCAGGAACAAACGATGCACGCTTACGCCATTTTTTTTTCATATAGTGATTAGTTATGTCTCGGCTATCCCATTCACATAAAAAGCAGCAAAACTTTGTATAACCCAGCTGAAGTCCAAGTAATAGTGCAACAACTTTAAGATCACCGCAGATTTTGAAGGAATATGTACTGTAATTTATTTTTTCAAGTAAAAGTTTCATATTTTCAGAAGTTTCTTTCATATTTGCAGCATGGGCCACAGGTACAGACGGAAGCTTATTTCCATTATGCAATAAATCTGCTTTTAGACTTGCTTTCGAAGAATCAATAAATAAACGCCACTGAGAGAGATCAAAATCTATGTCCAACATTTTCATAAGCTCATTTATGTTATTGCAAAACACCAAATCTCCATCCTGAGAAAAATACGTTCTGAAGTGTTGATCACGGTTTCGAAAATAGCTAACTTTTGTATTATGATGTAGCAAATTCCATTCTTTTAGACGAGATCCTAATAGTTCTGACTGTTTTTTTGACAAATTTAAATCTCGAACCAAATCATTTAGGTCTCCTTGAGTTATCAAATGTGGCTCCTTTGCAATTTCTTCAAACTCAAAGTCATCGTCCTCGTCAACACATACACTTGAAGTAGACGGTTGTGAATTGTCGTTCTCAACAGACGTAGTTGCAACTGGTATTAGTTCTAGCAATTTTTTGCAATGAGAGACTGGTCTTATAGCCGAAGATAAGTTAGGGTAAATAACTGTGTTTTTTCTCTTGTAATAAGTCAGTTAAATTTTTCACATACGTTATGCAACAGACATGAGGGGCCCAGGATTTGTCTTGATGGGCGACAGAAAAACCAAAACATTGGTGATAACACTCCATCACAAGATTTGTAAAATTTCGTCGTTGTTTTTTGAATGTAAGTTCTCCGCAGACATAACAAAAAGAGTTAGGATCATTAATACACTTCCTTGACATGCTCACAGGGTTAATAAATCCCAAAAAAGTGTTCAAATTCAACGATTAATATTTTTATAACGATTTACTTGTAAGCGTTTCTGTTAATTTACTGCCGTAGTACTAGTTATGAGTATTACCGTATCACAACAAATAGGAGGCTAATTTACATGTGGCAACTGTGATTTAATAATGAGGGTAGATTGATAAAACAAAATTAGCTATCAAAGATCGTGTGGCAAAATCAGTGTTGACCAGTGTAATCAAAATACAAACAATTTTGTGTAAGCCGATATAACGCATTTATAAAACTAAGCAGAGGTAGAACAGCATTTGGGATACATCTGCATTAAAATATTAATATTAGAGCTAAGTTCATTAAAACACACATTCGGTTATGATTGTTATGATGATTTTTTTTTTTTTTGTTAGAAGGAAAATTTTTAATGCTTCATCACCTGTATCCGAATCATTGGAAGATATTTAATCGGAGAAATTAGAGAATGACGATTCAAATTTTGTTTTCCTGATTCTGGACATACGGCTTCTAGATTGTAAGCGATCTCTTCTTTACAGCGTGCGTTCGAATTGATGGATCTGATTGACAAGTTCGTGTAGCTACCCACCTTGGATAATAGGGCGGGTGTGTCTTCCGCAGTTCATCATCGTTAATTTCCGACTCTTCTTCTCCTTCAGATACTCTATTTGACTTTGAATGAAAAGGCGGATTTGCAGAGTTTTCATCGTCAAAATTAAGCAAGTTACTCAAACTAGTTGCACTTGAAAACTGGGCTGGTGTGTTCTCTTCGTGAAACGTATTCAAATCATCTTCAAAAATACTACGTAGTCGGAGTTGTTCGAAGTGGAAACCTGAATGGTGTAGCTTGTAGTACGCAAAATGACGTCCGTGGCTCGTAGCTGTAGTTGTAGCACAAGTTAAGCTAACTTTATTTTGTGAGTACTATGCTGGCCTGAAATTTGTATTATTGATGCTTTTTCAGGATGGAGTAAATCAAATTGATACTGCAAACGTTGTCGGTACCGAAATAAGTGTTCGCAATCAACAATATTTGTAAAATCGTAAAAATTGATAAATAAGTGTTCTGTCAAGCGCTCACGCCCTTGTAGACATATTTGTTCACGTAGCTTGCTACACACTGAACAGCTGATGAGGTTACTACATGGAATCGCTACAACATCATCGCATCCTGCTCCATGCTTAAAGTCTAACGTGGTGCGTGGCCCAGTTTGTGTACTTAACGAACTGTTGCGCCTGGGTGACTGCGGTTGTAGCTGGTGCTGTGGCTGTGCCACGGATGCTGGTGAGCCGCCGTTGATGTAGCCGCCGTTTGTTGTGGAGCGCCCTGTGGTGTAAATAGCTGCTGCCTTTTGTGCTGCTCTGCAAAAGAAAACTGTTTCTTTTGTTAACAGTTTACCGGCACCCAGCTCAACGTGCCCTTACCTGCTCTTCCAGAAACTGCTGTTGTTGGTGATGTTGCTGCTGTGTCACGCTGTGTGGCGAATTCCAAAAGGAAAAACAATTTTCTTTCACATGGGCGGAAGTTTCGCCATTTGCAACCTTGCCAATTTTCTTTGAAAAATTGACAACTGCCAAATGGGGTGTGTTTAGAAAATAGAAAATATGTCTTTAAGGATGCGCCTTTAAGTTTATATGTGTGACACACTTGCCTAGATTATTTAACAAGGCTCAGAAACTTGGCAAACCTCCCCGCCCTCACAATGTTCTCTTGAACTATTGAGTGCGGACGCATTCAAAGTGCGACAGCTGGACAGGACTCGTGACAGATGTTTGAATTAAATAAAACTGCCAGATTTGAATTAAATAAAACTGTATAATTTACATAAAAGAAAAGCTGTCGAATGAACAAATAAAAAAATTCCAAGTTTGTATAGCACGAGAAATGTCAGATTTTAATAAACAAAAACTGTCAGATTTGAATAAAAATAAAAAATGTCAGATTTGAAAAAAATAAAAATGTGAAAATTAAAAATACAGTAGTAAATTCAAATAGTAATAGTCAGATTTGTATAACAAGAAATGTCAGAATTAAATGAAAGGAAATGTCTGCCGTCAATTTAAGCAAGTAGTGTCAGCTGTCAAAGTCAAAGTGTCAGCTGTCACACCTCGAACGCGTCAGCCGTGAGATGAACAGTATGTCACTCATATATGCATACGACACCACTATGGCGAATTCTGGCCTCCATGTTCAAATGTGAACTCAACTTCCCAGTCAAAGCAAACTTCAAGCATGGAAGCAAGAATCCACCACGTTTGGTGCCGTTACAAACTCAACCTCTGACATCACTTCTAAAAAAGGGAAAACACTGGAAGTGGACAGAGTCCCAACAGGAGGCGTTTGAAGAATTGAAAACGAAGCTCACCGAGGCACCGGTATTGGCATGTCCGGATTTTAGTCAAACGTTCACCCTTCAAACTGACGCCAGTGAAAGCGGATCGAGTGCAGTACTCACACAGGTTATTGAAGGATCCGAACGCGTCATAGCGTATGCAAGCAGACACCTCAACAAGGCAGAAAATAACTATTCGCCCACCGAAAACGAGTGTTTGGCCATCGTGTGTAGTATCCGAAAGATGCGACCATTCCTGGAGGGATCCCAGTTTGTCGTTACCATGGATCACGTGACCCTAAAGTGTAGAGTCCGTCAGATCGAATAGCAAGGTGGGCACTTGAACTACAACAGTTCAATTTGACGGTACAGTACCGTCGAGAGAAGCAAAATCTCGTTGCGGATGCCCCTTCGAGACAACCAGTGGAGCTTCAGAGAGTGACCTTGAGTGACAGTAGAAAACCAGATTGTCCATGGTTAAGTAAGACATTCATGGTAGTAAAGAAGTTTCCGAACAAGTATTCGGACTATGTCAACATTGCAAGCCAGTTTTACTTTGCGTTGCGACATAGGATTGAGAATCACGATAGTCCATGTGCCGAACACCTGGGTATCCTGAAGACGATCGCAAGAGTGGCGAACCGGTATTATTGGCCGAGTATGTTCCGAGACATAAGTCCCTATGTGTGGATTTGTGATTCATGCCAGCGTTATAAAGCCAGTTAACAGGCTCCAGCGGGAGAAATCGGAAACGAAGATATCCAATGAACCATGGACAATTGTGTGTTCTGATTTTGTAGGGCCCTTGCCATGTTCAAAACATGGCAACTCGATGTTATTGGTATTTTCCGACCGTTTTTCAACGTGGACCGAGCTGATTCCGCGCTGCAAAGCGACAGCAGATGGTTTTATCAAGGCATTCCATGAACGAATCGTGGAAAGATACGCAGTACCCAAAGTCCTCATCACAGACAATTATACGTAGTTCACGAGAAGGATATTTAAACGCTACATAGAGGAGCTAGGTGTGCAGCAGCAGTTCACCGCACCTTACACATCACAAAGACGATGATCGCAATATTCGTATTCGAACAGCGCATCTTAGCGAGACGTATTTTTTCCTAGTTGCCATTGTTAACGAAGATAGATGAGAAGTGATTCACACGGTTGTAAGCGACACCAATTCCGAAGAATATAGATAAAAATACATACGACGCGAAATTCCAAGCAGCAAGAGCTCGATTGCGGCGATACGTACTGAGAACGATGAATCAGGGGCGACGTATCAAACTATTAGGAGACTATCAGAGGTAAATCCGAATGGAGTGTACCATATACAATCGGTCGAAGCAGTACTCCCAAATTCTAAACGACAATGAATACGATTTGTGAGGGTGCGGAGATTCCGAACGACCCACATGGTGATAACGACGAAAATGAGAACGACAACGGCCACCCACCAGAACCCCAGTTACTAATAGTGAAGACAGGAATTCGCATGTGCCAGCCTCTGGACCGGAGGTGGAGACATCAGCCCTTGAGGGGGATCCGATGCCCCGTGATGGAGATGACAACGCCAGTGAAGGTACCACACAAGAAGATCAAAATAGCTCTGGCAGCACGAGTAGCTCCGTAAGCTCCAATAGCTCGGACGAGGATAGCGACGAAGAAGGCCAAACAGGTAAGAGTAGTTCAGAGTCCAACAGGTAAGCCAGCCCATGGAAGAATCCGAGGCTAGATGTCAACTACGACACAAGGCAGTTGAGCCGCAGCCAACAGAGGCCATTATTGTCCACAGCCGATGCCTCAGCCAATCCAAAGCGAACCGAAAGACGTCGATTTGAGTCGGTACAGCGACGACGTCAGGATCCAACTGCGCGTGAAAATAAATGATGCCCTAGCGCGCCGCCGGAAGATGACGCGGATGTCTTTTATGGTAATCATAAAAGGAGCCGTATTCCAAATCAAAATTGCGTGTTCCGGCCGGGTCACCATTTCGCAAGCCTTTCGTTCCCTACAATTTTGCCCACGCACCCTGTGCTCAAGATAGATAAAAGCTAACGATCAGCCGGTGCTGACATGCAGCTGAATAAGTATACAAAAGCTGTTGGCGTCAACCAATAGGAAGGCAGAGAATAAAAAAAGCTTACTGGAAAGCTCTGCCTCTAGCATATAAATAGCGGCACAATAGTAAGATTTCGGTGAGTTCTGTGGGAGCAGCAGCCAAGGTAAGTAGAATAGAAAGTAGATAGAAAGCCGGAGGAAATATTCTTTCCACTGGCCGTAGTTAAATTAGTAGACCTTTTGGTATTATTTGTTATGATGCGAGAGGGGGGGAGAACTAAGGAAACATTCTTTCCACTGGTCATCGGTAGTAGTGTTACAGCAGAGGTCAAATATTAGTGCGTAGAATAGGAGAGGGGGAACACCTGGGGAAATATTCTTTCTACTGGTCAGAGTTGGTAGTTTCAGAAAGAGATTTAATATTATTGCGTAAAATGAGAGAGGGAAAGACCTGAGGAAATATTCTTTCCACTGGTCATAGGAAATAGTTTTAGAAAAGAGTAAATATTATTTCATAGAATAGGAGAGGGGAAGACCTGAGAAAATATTATTTTCACCGGTCAGAGTTGGTAGTTTTAGAAGAGATTAAATATTATTGCGTAAGACAAGAGAGGTGAAGACCTTAGGAAATATTCTTTTACTGGTCTGAGTTGGTAGTTTAGAAGAGATGAAATATTTTTTTCGTAGAATGAGGGAGGGGGAAGACCTAAGGAAACAGTCTTTCCACTGGTCATAGGAAATAGTTTTAGACAGGAGTAAATATTATTTCATAGAATCGGAGAGGAAAGACCTAAGGAAATATTCTAGTTTATAAAGAGTAGAATATGTAATATAGTAGTTTAGAAAGGGATTAAATAGTATTGCGTAGAATGAGAGAGAGAGGGGGAAGGCGTGAGGAAATATACTTTCCACTGGGCAGAGTAATAGTCTTAGATAAGAAATTAAATGTTATTTCATAGAATAGGAGAGGGGAAGACCGGAGGAAATATTCTTTCCACTGATCCGAGTTGGTAGTTTAAGAATAGATCAAATATTATTGCATAGAATGAGAGAGGGAAGACCTAAGGGAACATTCTTCCCACTAGTCAAAGTCGGTAGCTTAGACGAAAGTTAATATTATTTTTTTTAGAGTGAGGAGCGGCAGATTTTCTCTTCCGATTAGAAGGGACAGATAGTCGCGTGACGGGGCGCATGGGAAGAAAATAGCCGTAAGAAACGTAGTTCTAATGAGAATTGTTTATATAGAAATAAGAGGAAATAAACGTATAGAACGAAAGAACCTGCGGTCCGCAAATCTATATAAATGTTTGCAACGAACCTTGGAGCAGGCGAGAAATACCTCAGACAAGAGAACGGTTCGCTACAAGTGCTTTGTGCTATTTAACCAATTAATAAATAAAAATGTCTTGTGGAAAAAATAATTGCACAGCTGAAGACAAAAAATGCACCCAAAATCAATTGCAATGGGCTTTGTAGTAAACTATTTCATTTCAGTTATATTGGTTTGTCGAAAAGAAGCCTCAACTACATACAAGAATTTGCAGCAAACTTTTTATTTTTCTGTGATGAGTGCAGAGAAATATCGCCCTCTCACATAATGCTCGCAATAAAGTGTCTTAATGACTCTTTTGCTACCGTGATATCTGAAAACAATAAATTTGTAATAAAGCGTCAAAACAATTTGCCAACTTTGATAACGCCAATCAGATATCTGAAGACATTAGTAATTCTTTAGAGGCTTCGACAAGCACCATTGAAGTACAATTCACAAATGTATGATAAAATATATAACTATTAACATTTTTAGCAAGCGACAGCAATAAAAACTCTTACATCCAGGCCGCACTTAGTGACCTAAAAATGAAATAAATTAAAACTTTAGTATGTTGAAAGAATCCGAATCAATTCAAGAAATACGTGAAAGTATCTAAACAATTCTGAATGATCTGGACATTGCATTCCAAACAGCTTCTAGCAACATCCTATCAGCCAGATCCACTTATACAAATTTTATATAACATAGTGAATGATATAAGTGTCGATATGTTCACATTCCATGCAGCGCTGGCCGAAATATCAGACGCAGTCAGGAATCTACGAAATGGCACTGACGGTATGCCGGAGTTCATTTTACATCAAAAAACATCCGTCATCAGTTCTGCACCCAATCGAACGCAGCAAAACTTTCCAGATTCCCTCATAATGCATCTTCCATTTTTGAAGAAATCTTAGAAGCAGCTACACATTCTCCCTCGGCTTTTTCTTTTTCTCCACCTCCGGCCTCTCTCTTCGTTAAACCAAGCGAACTAGCCACTGCTAATCCTGTCTCTGCACCTCGCAAATTAATCCATCAATTCGGAACCTCATGGAGATCATCCGAATGGGATAATAGGATCAGAAAATTAGAGAGCGTGAACGAAAGTTTTAAGACTACATTGTTAATTAAGGACATAGCAGTAAAGACAAGCATATCCTGGATTCTTCTAACTGCCTGAAGATGTCTTCAAAAGCCAGAAAATTTTGCAGTTTCAAACAAAGCTCTTCTGGTGACAGTGTGTTGTATGACGAGTAGATAATCGTCGATTGGATGGATAGGCCTGGAAATAAGCAGAAGACACGTCTAAACCTTATAAAACTGCCAGTAAGCCTAGGAATAGTGGCGGCCGTGGAGTAGTGGGTAGAGTGTGTAGCTCATACGCCAGAGAACCCAGGTTCGAATCCCCTATCTGACACAGAAAGTTTTTCAATTGAATTAATTTTTCAGTTCGGCCGTCACCTATCTGGCAAACCTCAGAGAGTAAAAAACTGCCATGAAAAGCTTCTTGAGAACATAAGCCGTTCGGAGTCGGCATAAAGCTGGCCCAGTTCTCGATCATTTGTGATCAAACATTTCACAACATACACAACACAATTGATCATAAGAAGCTTGGTCAATGACTTTTCAAGGGCTGAAATGGTCATTTTTTTTAAGGCTAGGACTAATCGTACCTCTAATTTTATTCCCAATTTTAATTTTTATCATTATTCTTCTTTCTATTCTGATTTCAAATCTGATTCAAAGTCTAACTCTAAGTTAAACGTGTGTCCTAAATCTAATTTCAGTTCTAGCTCTAAATCATATTTTAAGAATCTCTTACATAAAGAACACAAACACCTACCTGTTCCTTACCCCAAACCTAATTCATCAAACAAACATGTGCAACATAAATCCCATAAAAAACTAACATTTTCCTCATATTTTCTCCTTTTGTCAAGCAGAATACTACTGTAACCAACAATAAGGTTAATATTCCTAACAAGTCAACGGCAAAATCTTCTACTTATCAAAAGTAGAACCGAGTTTCATTTAATCTTCACGACAATGAAGCCAACATCGATAAGTGCCCTAATTTCATTCACTCCCATATCTTAAATCCATCATCACCTTCCGGAAGTGTTTTGCCAAAACGTGCTCTCAACATAAGTGCACCAGCTTTCACTCCAAACAGAGTATTATATCCCTCTTATGCTCACGCAACTACACCCTTAGTAGACACGGCTACCACAACACCAGCTTCCCCTACTTTTCTCGATCCTCTTCTTCCGCCTTCAGCAAAATTGTCAAAAACTCTAGCGGAGACAAGCACTGATGGTCGATTTGTTATGTCTCGTCTAAGAGACCGGAGGTTATATAAAAATGTACGCCTATATCTTGCATATCTACACGATAAATTTGATTCAACATGCATTGATGGTAGCTATTCAGCAAGAAAGCCTTTCGACTAATCCAAGTGAACTTAAGAAAATCTTCATTCATTTTCACTAAAGCTTCAATATCTCCCCAGCTAATGTTGAGAAGGATCTGTCAGCATTTGCTTCACATACAGCTACTATTGCTCCTGACAACTTACTCAAGTAATACTCAAAGATTCATGCCAATCGGCATCCTCAATTTATCCTCAAAACAGATTTGGCTCCCACAAAGCCCACCATATAACACCAAACTCTACGTCAATAAAAGTACTTCATAAAAATAATAACAGCAGTTAGTCAGGCATTTTCATTTTTCCAATTTTGTTCAAAAAAGGCCCATAATATTTAATGTTTGCAAACTTTATGTTGCAAAAATAATTTAAATTCAAAATTGAATTTTTGACTCATTTTCATTGACACATTAAAAGCTTCAGTAATATTGCAACACGAGGTCAAAAGAGAGCATTTATGTTTGAGAAAATTTACATAAATGATTGCCTAAAATTCGTTTTTGTTCTGATGTTTTTAAAAATGCCCAATCTATCGAATAAAATGTAAAATTTGAAAATATGCTTTTGCAAGCGATCATGATCACACACATCACGATTTCCTTATCTTGTTCTCATAATTTTTGGATGCTTGAAAGATGCACACAAAATTCCTTCTAAAGTTTTTCAAATCCGAATGAATTCAAGAATTATTTATATTAACTCCCGAGTAAAGCCGGGTATCCACCTAGTGTATATATAAAAACAAATAATCAAAATACAAACAATTTTGCTTAAGCCGATATAACGCATTTATAAAACTAAGCAGAGGTAGAACAGTATTTGGGATACATCTGCATTATAATATTAAAATTAGAGCTAAGTTCATTAAAACACACATTCGGTTATGATTGTTGTGAAATGATGATTTTTTTTTTTTTGTTAGAACGAAAATTTTTAATGCTTACATTGTCACCTGTATCCGAATCATTGGAAAATATTTAAGCGGAGAAATTAGAGAATGACGATTCAAATTTTGTTTTCCTGATTCTGGACATACGGCTTCTAGATTGTAAGCGATCTCTTCTTTACAGCGTGCGTTTGAATTGATGGATCTGATTGACAAGTTCGTGTAGCTACCCACCTTGGATAATAGGGCGGGTGTGTCTTCCGCAGTTCATCATCGTTAATTTCCGACTCTTCTTCTCCTTCAGATACTCTATTTGACTTTGAATGAAAAGGCGGATTTGCAGAGTTTTCATCGTCAAAATTAAGCAAGTTACTCAAACTAGTTGCACTTGAAAACTGGGCTGGTGTGTTCTCTTCGTGAAACGTATTCAATTCATCTTCAAAAATACTACGTAGTCGGAGTTGTTCGAAGTGGAAACCTGAATGGTGTAGCTTGTAGTACGCAATATGACGTCCGTGGCTCGTAGCTGTAGTTGTAGCACAAGTTAAGCTAACTTTATTTTGTGAGTACTATGCTGGCCTGAAATTTGTATTATTGATGCTTTTTCAGGATGGAGTAAATCAAATTGATACTGCAAACGTTGTCGGTACCGAAATAAGTGTTCGCAATCAACAATATTTGTAAAATCGTAAAAATTGAAAAATATGTGTTCTCTCAAGCGCTCACGCCCTTGTAGACATATTTTTTCACGTAGCTTGCTACACACTGAACAGCTGATGAGGTTACTACATGGAATCGCTACAACATCATCGCATCCTGCTCCATGCTTGAAGTCTAACGTGGTGCGTGGCCCAGTTTGTGTACTTAACGAACTGTTGCGCCTGGGTGACTGCGGTTGTAGCTGGTGCTGTGGCTGTGCCACGGATGCTGGTGAGCCACCGTTGATGTAGCCGCCGTTTGTTGTGGAGCTCCCTGTGATGTAAATAGCTGCTGCCTTTTGTGCTGCTCTGCAAAAGAAAACTGTTTCTCTTGTTAACAGTTTACCGGCACCCAGCTCAACGTGCCCTTACCTGCTCTTCCAGAAACTGCTGTTGTTGGTGATGTTGCTGCTGTGTCACGCTGTGTGGCAAATTCCAAAAGGAAAAACAATTTTCTTTCACATGGGCTGAAGTTTCGCCATTTGCAACGTTGCCAATTTTCCTTGAAAAATTGACAACTGCCAAATGGGGTGTGTCTAGAAAATAGAAAATATGTCTTTAAGGATGCGCCTTTAAGTTTATATGTGTGACACACTTGCCTAGATTATTTAACAAGGCTCACGAACTTGGCAAGCCTCCCCGCCCTCACAATGTTCTCTTGAACTATTGACAGCTGTCGCATTCACAGTGCGACAGCTGGACAGGACTCGTGACAGCTGTCTGAATTAAAGAAAACTGTCAGATTTGAATTAAATAAATCTGTATAATTTACATAAAAGAAAAGCTGTCGAATGAACAAATGAAAAAATGCCAGGTTTGTATGGCACGAGAAATGTCAGATTTTAATAAACAAAAACTGTCAGATTTGAATAAAAATAAAAAATGTCAGATTTGAAAAAATAAAAATGTGAAAAATAAAAATACAATAGTAAATTCAAATAGTAATAGTCAGATTTGTATAACAAGAAATGTCAAAATTAAATGAAAGGAAATGTCTGCCGTCAATTTAAGCAAGTAGTGTCAGCTGTCAAAGTCAAAGTGTCAGCTGTCCCACCTTGAACGCGTCAGCCGTGAGATGAACAGTATGTCACTCATATATGCATACGACACCACTATGGCGAATTCTGGCCTCCATGTTCAAATGTGAACTCAACTTCCCAGTAAAAGCCAACTTCAAACATGGAAGCAAGAATCCACCACGTTTGGTGCCGTTACAAACTCAACCTCTGACATCACTTCTAAAAAAGGGAAAACACTGGAAGTGGACAGAGCCCCAACAGGAGGCGTTTGAAGAATTGAAAACAAAGCTCACCGAGGCACCGGTATTGGCATGTCCGGATTTTAGTCAAACGTTCACCCTTCAAACTGACGCCAGTGAAAGCGGATCGAGTGCAGTACTCACACAGGTTATTGAAGGATCCGAACGCGTCATAGCGTATGCAAGCAGACACCTCAACAAGGCAGAAAATAACTATTCGCCCACCGAAAACGAGTGTTTGGCCATCGTGTGGAGTATCCGAAAGATGCGACCATTCCTGGAGGGATCCCAGTTTGTCGTTACCATGGATCACCTGTCCCTAAAGTGTAGAGTCCGTCAGATCGAATAGCAAGGTGGGCACTTGAACTACAACAGTTCAATTTGACGGTACAGTACCGTCGAGAGAAGCAAACTCTCGTTGCGGATGCCCCTTCGAGACAACCAGTGGAGCTCCAGAGAGTGACCTTGAGTGACAGTAGAAAACCAGATTGTCCGTGGTTAAGTAAGAAATGCATGGTAGTAAAGAAGTTTCCGAACAAGTATTCGGACTATGTCAACATTGCAGGCCAGCTTTACTTTGCGTTGCGACATCGGATCGAGAGCCTGTGTTAAAAGAGAATCACTATAGTCCATTTGGTGGACACCTGGGTATCCTGAAGACGATCGCAAGAGTGGCGAACCGGTATTATTGGCCGAGTATGTTCCGAGACTTAAGTCGGATTCGTGCCAGCGTTATAAAACCAGTTAACAGGCTCCAGCGGGAGAAATCGGAAACGAAGATATCCAATGAACCATGGACAATTGTGTGTTCTGATTTTGTAGGGCCCTTGCCATGTTCAAAACATGGCAACTCGATGTTATTGGTATTTTTCGACCGTTTTTCAACGTGAACCGAGCAGACAATGATACGTAGTTCACGAGAAGGATATTTAAACGCTACATAGAGGAGCTAGGTGTGCAGCAGCAGTTCACCGCACCTTACACATCACAAAAAAACCCAACAGAGCGAGCGAATAGAACGGTAAAGACGATGATCGCAATATTCGTATTCGAACAGCGCATCTCAGCGAGATGTATTTTTTCTTAGTTGCCATTGTTAACGAAGAAAGATGAGAAGTGATTCACACGGTTGTAAGCGACACCAATTCCGACGAATATAGATAAAAATACATACGACGCGAAATTCCAAGCAGCAAGAGCTCGATTGCGGCGATACGTACTGAGAACGATGAATCAGGGGCGACGTATCAAACTATTAGGAGACTATCAGAGGTAAATCCGAATGGAGTGTACCATATACAATCGGTCGAAGCAGTACTCCCAAATTCTAAACGACAATGAATACGATTTGTGAGGGTGCGGAGATTCCGAACGACCCACATGGTGATAACGACGAAAATGAGAACGACAACGGCCACCCACCAGAACCCCAGTTGCTAATAGTGAAGACAGGAATTCGCATGTGCCAGCCTCTGGACCGGAGGTGGAGACATCAGCCCTTGAGGGGGATCCGATGCCCCGTGATGGAGATGACAACGCCAGTGAAGGTACCACACAAGAAGATCAAAATAGCTCTGGCAGCACGAGTAGCTCCGTAAGCTCCAATAGCTCGGACGAGGATAGCGACGAAGAAGGCCAAACAGGTAAGAGTAGTTCAGAGTCCAACAGGTAAGCCAGCCCATGGAAGAATCCGAGGCTAGATGTCAACTACGACAACTACGCCGCAGCCAACAGAGGCCATTATTGTCCACAGCCGATGCCTCAGCCAATCCAAAGCGAACCGAAAGACGTCGATTTGAGTCGGTACAGCGACGACGTCAGGATCCAACTGCGCGTGAAAATAAATGATGCCCTAGCGCGCCGCCGGAAGATGACGCTGATGTCTTTTATGGTAACCATCCAAGGAGCCATATTCCAAATCAAAATTGCGTGTTCCGGCCGGGTCACCATTTCGCAAGCCTTTCGTTCCCTACAATTTTGCCCACGCACCCTGTGCTCAAGATAGATAAAAGCTAACGATCAGCCGGTGCTGACATGCAGCTGAATAAGTATACAAAAGCTGTTGGCGTCAACCAATAGGAAGGCAGAGAATAAAAAAAGCTTACTGGAAAGCTCTGCCTCTAGCATATAAATAGCGGCACAATAGTAAGATTTCGGTGAGATCTGTGGCAGCAGCAGCCAAGGTAAGTAGAGTATAAAGTAGATAGAAAGCCGGAGGAAATATTCTTTCCACTGGCCGTAGTTAAATTAGTAGACCTTTTGGTATTATTTCTTATGATGCGAGAGGGGGGGAGAACTAAGGAAACATTCTTTCCACTGGTCATCGGTAGTAGTGTTACAGCAGAGGTCAAATATTAGTGCGTAGAATAGGAGAGGGGGAACACCTGGGGAAATATTCTTTCTACTGGTCAGAGTTGGTAGTTTCAGAAAGAGATTAAATATTATTGCGTAAAATGAGAGAGGGGAAGACCGGAGGAAATATTCTTTCCACTGGTCATAGGAAATAGTTTTAGAAAAGAGTAAATATTATTTCATAGAATAGGAGAGGGGAAGACCTGAGAAAATATTATTTTCACCGGTCAGAGTTGGTAGTTTTAGAAGAGATTAAATATTATTGCGTAAGACAAGAGAGGTGAAGACCTTAGGAAATATTCTTTTACTGGTCTGAGTTGGTAGTTTAGAAGAGATGAAATATTTTTTTCGTAGAATGAGGGAGGGGGAAGACCTAAGGAAACAGTCTTTCCACTGGTCATGGGAAATAGTTTTAGACAGGAGTAAATATTATTTCATAGAATCGGAGAGGAAAGACCTGAGGATATATTCTAGTTTATAAAGAGTAGGATATGTAATATAGTAGTTTAGAAAGGGATTAAATATTAATGCATAGAATGAGAGAAAGGGGAAAGGCGTGAGGAAATATACTTTCCACTGGGGAGAGTAATAGTCTTAAATTAGAAATTAAATGTTATTTAATAGAATAGGAGAGGGGAAGACCGGAGGAAGTTTTCTTTCCACTGATCCGAGTTGGTAGTTTTAGAATAGATCAAATATTATTGCATAGAATGAGAGAGGGAAGACCTAAGGGAACATTCTTCCCACTAGTCAAAGTCGGTAGCTTAGACGAAAGTTAATATTATTTTTTTTAGAGTGAAGAGGGGCAGATTTTCTCTTCCGATTAGAAGGGACAGATAGTCGCGTGACGGGGCGCATGAGAAGAAAATAGCCGTAAGAAACGTAGTTCTAATGAGAATTGTTTATATAGAAATAAGAGGAAATAAACGTATAGAACGAAAGAAACTGCGGTCCGCAAATCTATATAAATGTTTGCAACGAACCTTGGAGCAGGCGAGAAATACCTCAGACAAGAGAACGTTTCGCTACAAGTGCTTTGTGCTATTTAACCAATTAATAAATAAAAATGTCTTGTGGAAAAAATAATTGCACAGCTGAAGACAAAAAATGCACCCAAAATCAATTGCAATGGGCTTTGTAGTAAACTATTTCATTTCAGTTATATTGGTTTGTCGAAAAGAAGCCTCAACTACATACTAGAATTTGCAGCAAACTTTTTATTTTTCTGTGATGAGTGCAGAGAAATATCGCCCTCTTACATAATGCTCGCAATAAAGCGTCTTAATGACTCTTTTGCTACCGTGATATCTGAAAACAATAAATTTGTAATAAAGCTTCAAAACAATTTGCCAACTTTGATAACGCCAATCAGATATCTGAAGACATTAGTAATTCTTTAGAGGCTTCGACAAGCACCATTGAAGTACAATTAACAAATGTATGATAAAATATATAACTATTAACATTTTTAGCAAGCGACAGCAATAAAAACTCTTACATCCAGGCCGCACTTAGTGACCTAAAAATGAAATAAATTAAAACTTTAGTATGTTGAAAGAATCCGAATCAATTCAAGAAATACGTGAAAGTATCTAAACAATTCTGAATGATCTGGACATTGCATTCCAAACAGCTTCTAGCAACATCCTATCAGCCAGATCCACTTATACAAATTTTATATAACATAGTGAATGATATAAGTGTCGATATGTTCACATTCCATGCAGCGCTGGCCGAAATATCAGACGCAGTCAGGAATCTACGAAATGGCACTGACGGTATGCCGGAGTTCATTTTACATCAAAAACATCCGTCATCAGTTCTGCTCCCAATCGAACGCAGCAAAACTTCCCAGATTCCCTCATAATGCATCTTCCATTTTTGAAGAAATCTTAGAAGCAGCTACACATTCTCCCTCGGCTTTTTCTTTTTCTCCACCTCCGGCTCTCTCTCTCTCTTCGTTAAACCAAGCGAACTAGCCGCTGCTAATCCTGTCTCTGCACCTCGCAAATTAATCCATCAATTCGGAACCTCATGGAGATCATCCGAATGGGATTATAGGATCAGAAAATTAGAGAGCGTGAACGAAAGTTTTAAGATTACATTGTTAATTAAGGACATAGCAGTAAAGACAAGCATATCCTGGATTCTTCTAACTGCCTGAAGATGTCTTCCAAGGCCAGAAAATTTTGCAGTTTCAAACAAAGCTCTTCTGGTGACAGTGTGTTGCAAGACGAGTAGATAATCGTCGAATGGATGGATAGGCCTGGAAAGAAGCAGAAGACACGTCTAAACCTTATAAAACTGCCAGTAAGCCTAGGAATAGTGGCGGCCGTGGAGTAGTGGGTAGAGTGTGTGGCTCATACGCCAGAGAACCCAGGTTCGAATCTCCCATCTGACACAGAATTTTTTCAATTGAATAAATTTTTCAGTTCGGCCGTCACCTATCTGGCAAACCTCAGAGAGTAAAAAACTGCCATGAAAAGCTTCTTGAGAACATAAGCCGTTCGGAGTCGGCATAAAGCTGGCCCAGTTCTCGATCATTCGTGACCAAACATTTCACAATACACACAACACAATTGATCATAACAAGCTCGGTCAATGACTTTTCAAGGGCTGAAGTGGCCATTTTTTTTAAGGCTAGAAATAATCCCTCTCTATCTAATTTTATATCCAATTTTAATTTTCATCATTATTCTTCTTTCAATTCTGATTTCAAATCTGATTCAAAGTCTAACTTTAAGTTAAACTTGTATCCTAAATCTAATTTCAGTTCTAGCTCTAAATCATATTTTAAGAATCCCTTACATAAAGAACACAAACACCTACCTGTTCCTTACCCCAAACCTAATTCATCAAACAAACATGTGCAACATAAATCCCATAAAAAACTAACATTTTTCTCATATTTTCTCCTTTTGTCAAGCAGAATACTACTGTAACCAACAATAAGGTTAATATTCCTAACAAGTCAACGGCAAAATCTTCTACTTATCAAAAGTGGAACCGAGTTTCATTTAATCTTCACGACAATGAAGCCAACATCGATAAGTGCCCTAATTTCATTCACTCCCATATCTTAAATCCTTCATCACCTTCCGGAAGTGTTTTGCCAAAACGTGCTCTCAACATAAGTGCACCAGCTTTTACTCCAAACAGAGTATTATATCCCTCTTATGCTCACGCAACTACACCCTTAGTAGACACGGCTACCACAACACCAGCTTCCCCTACTTTTCTCGATCCTCTTCTTCCGCCTTCAGCAAAATTGACAAAAACTCTAGCGGAGACAAGCACTGATGGTCGATTTGTTATGTCTCGTCTAAGAGACCGGAGGTTATATAAAAATGTACGCCTATATCTTGCATATCTACACGATAAATTTGATTCAACATGCATTGATGGTAGCTATTCAGCAAGAAAGCCTTTCGACTAATCCAACTGAACTTAAGGCGGTCTTCTCATTTAAAACCCGTTTTTTGGACCCTTTTTAAAAAAATTCTTATTTGAAAACGCAAAGAATAATTGAAAACTTTTTTTATTTATTGTATTACAAAAGGTTCAAAGTAAATAAAAAAAAATTTTTTTTGCCTCGATACGTGGGCTGTTCAAAAAGTAATTGGACTTCAAAGTTGGTGGTGAAAAAAAAGGTGTCGTCACGGCGGCCACGATTCCGGGTCTCCGGAGCGTCTGAAATGAAAAAAAAACGGGGTTATAATCAGTATAGATGTAATTCTCGGGTGAACCTCAAGCTTAATTTTGTGATTTTTTTTTGACAAAATGGCGGCCATTCAAAAAAAAAATTTCAATTTCGGGTTTTTTTTTTGTAGTTTAGTGTAAAAAAAATAGTAAAAAATTTTTTAAAATTATGGTCGAGGTTTACCCGAGAATGGTGACAATTCTGCGTCGATTCCATTTTGTTTCATGAAAATCGGTTCAGTTGAACTGGAGATATCATGGCCGCCAGTTCGAAAAACGTGGGTTCGAGATAAACGCGTTTAAAGTTTGAAGTAATTTTTTTGGGGGAAAAAAAAAAATAAAAAATGTTTAAATGCAGTTTTAAAGAGCTGACAATTTTTACTTACAAATATTAGTCGGCGATGCCAGCTCCATACAGGCCACCTTCCTCTTTTTCGTAGAAACTGCTTTCTGCTGCCCTCTCTGCTCTGCGAGCCGTTCTGCCAGCTTTTGATGATGCCGCAGCTCGAGTCTCTGATCGGTTCAATCTGTCTTCATTGCGAGATAGTGCGTATTCGTATGCGTTTTTGCCAATCGCAATACCCTTCAAACCCATAATATTAAGTATGGGTATAAAACCGTCGTTGAAGAGGCACGTTGCAATGAAATTGGCCACTTCGATGGTGCGTGCGCCTGAGTTGATGTGTTTGGGCGAAAGTGACCAAAGAACAGAATTGTAGGACTCATTGGAATTCTGAGTTTCAGATCCAAGGCATCTTTCAGCAAATTATCTGCCGACAGCGCTTCGTAAGCTGGTTTTATTACCTCCATCACCTTCTTGTCCATCAGACCTTGCTTCACAAAAAAGGCTGTATCTTCTAAAGTATTTCGATTTCTAAAAATCCTTTTAGGGGCATATTCACAACTACCCAAGCTATAAATAAATGCAAAAAAAAAGTTGAAAAAAAAAGTTGCTCAATGAGAAGACCCCCTTAAGAAAATCTTCATTCATTTTCACTAAAGCTTCAATATCTTCCCAGCTAATGTTGAGAAGGATCTGTCAGCATTTGCGTCACATACCGCATCAAAGCGTCTTTGGCATTTGAATAAATATTGTTCAAATTTTAAAAACTATACGTACTGTTGTTCCTGACAACTTACTCAAGTAATACTCAAAGATTCATGCCAATCGGCATCCTCAATTTATCCTCAAAACAGATTTGGCTCCCACAAAGACCACCATATAACACCAAACTCTACGTCAATAAAAGTACTTCATAAAAATAATAACAGCAGTTAGTCAGGCATTTTCATTTTACCAATTTTTGTTCAAGAAAGACCCATAATATTTAATGTTTGCAAACTTTATGTTGCAAAAATAATTTAAATTCAAAATTGCATTTTTGACTCATTTTCATTGACACATTAAAAGCTTCAGTAATATTACAACACGAGGTCAAAAGAGAGCATTTATGTTTGAGAAAATGTACATAAATGATTGCCTTAAATTCGTTTTTGTTCTGATGTTTTTAAAAATGCCCAATCTATCGAATAAAATGTAAAATTTGAAAATATGCTTTTGCAAGCGATCATGATCACACACATCACGATTTCCTTATCTTGTTCTCATAATTTTTGGATGCTTGAAAGATGCACACAAAATTCCTTCTAAAGTTTTTCAAATCCGAATGAATTCAAGAATTATTTATATCAACTCCCGAATAAAGCCGGGTATCCAGCTAGTATATATATAAAAACAAATAATCAAAATACAAACAATTTTACTTAAGCCGATATAACGCATTTATAAAACTAAGCAGAGGTAGAACAGCATTTGGGATACATCTGCATTAAAATATTAATATTAGAGCTAAGTTCATTAAAACACACATTCGGTTATGATTGTTATGATGATTTTTTTTTTGTTAGAAGGAAAATTTTTAATGCTTACATTGTCACCTGTATCCGAATCATTGAAAGCTATTTAATCGGAGAAATTTATAGAGTGACGATTCAAATTTTGTTTTCCTGATTCTGGACATACGGCTTCCAGATTGTAAGCGATCTTTTCTTTACAGCGTGCGTTCGAATTGATGGATCTGATTGACAAGTTCGTGTAGCTACCCACCTTGGATAATAGGGCGGGTGTGTCTTCCGCAGTTCATCATCGTTAATTTCCGACTCTTCTTCTCCTTCAGATACTCTATTTGACTTTTAATGAAAAGACGGATTTGCAGAGTTTTCATCGTCAAAATTAATCAAGTTACTCAAACTAGTTGCACTTGAAAACTGGGCTGGTGTGTTCTCTTCGTGAAACGTATTCAAATCATCTTCAAAAATACTACGTAGTCGGAGTTGTTCGAAGTGGAAACCTGAATGGTGTAGCTTGTAGTACGCAATATGACGTCCGTGGCTCGTAGCTGTAGTTGTAGCACAAGTTAAGCTAACTTTATTTTGTGAGTACTACGCTGGCCCGAAATTTATATTATTGATGCTTTTTCAGGATGGAGTAAATCAAATTGATACTGCAAACGTTGTCGGTACCGAAATAAGTGTTCGCAATCAACAATATTTGTAAAATCGTAAAAATTGATAAATAAGTGTTCTCTCAAGCGCTCACGCCCTTGTAGACATATTTTTTCACGTAGCTTGCTACACACTGAACAGCTGATGAGGTTACTACATGGAATCGCTACAACTTCATCACATCCTGCTCCATGCTTGAAGTCTAACGTGGTGCGTGGCCCAGTTTGTGTACTTAACGAACTGTTGCGCCTGGGTGACTGCGGTTGTAGCTGGTGCTGTGGCTGTGCCACGGATGCTGGTGAGCCGCCGTTTGTTGCGGAGCGCCCTGTGATGCAAATAGCTACTGCCTTTTGTGCTGCTCTGCAAAAGAAAACTGTTTCTTTTGTTAACAGTTTACCGGCACCCAGCTCAACGTGCCCTTACCTGCTCTTCCAGAAACTGCTGTTGTTGGTGATGTTGCTGCTGTGTCACGCTGTGTGGCAAATTCCAAAAGGAAAAACAATTTTCTTTCACATGGGCTGAAGTTTCGCCATTTGCAACGTTGCCAATTTTCCTTGAAAAATTGACAACTGCCAAATGGGGTGTGTCTAGAAAATATGTCTTTAAGGATGCGCCTTTAAGTTTATATGTGTGACACACTTGCCTAGAGTATTAAACAAGGCTCACGAACTTGGCAAACCTCCCCGCCCTCACAATGTTCTCTTGAACTATTGACAGCTGACTCATTCACAGTGCGACAGCTGGACAGGACTCGTGACAGCTGTCTGAATTAAAGAATACTGTCAGATTTGAATTAAATAAAACTGTATAATTTACATAAAAGAAAAGCTGTCGAATGAACAAATGAAAAAATGCCAGGTTTGTATGGCACGAGAAATGTCAGATTTTAATAAACAAAAACTGTCAGATTTGAATAAAAATAAAAAATGTCAGATTTGAAAAAATAAAAATGTGAAAAATAAAAATACAATAGTAAATTCAAATAGTAATAGTCAGATTTGTATAACAAGAAATGTCAGAATTAAATGAAAGGAAATGTCTGCCGTCAATTTAAGCAAGTAGTGTCAGCTGTCAAAGTCAAAGTGTCAGCTGTCCCACCTTGAACGCGTCAGCCGTGAGATGAACAGTATGTCACTCATATATGCATACGACATCACTATGGCGAATTCTGGCCTCCATGTTCAAATGTGAACTCAACTTCCCAGTCGAAGCCAACTTCAAACATGGAAGCAAGAATCCACCACGTTTGGTGCCGTTACAAACTCAACCTCTGACATCACTTCTAAAAAAGGGAAAACACTGGAAGTGGACAGAGCCCCAACAGGAGGCGTTTGAAGAATTGAAAACAAAGCTCACCGAGGCACCGGTATTGGCATGTCCGGATTTTAGTCAAACGTTCACCCTTCAAACTGACGCCAGTGAAAGCGGATCGAGTGCAGTACTCACACAGGTTATTGAAGGATCCGAACGCGTCATAGCGTATGCAAGCAGACACCTCAACAAGGCAGAAAATAACTATTCGCCCACCGAAAACGAGTGTTTGGCCATCGTGTGGAGTATCCGAAAGATGCGACCATTCCTGGAGGGATCCCAGTTTGTCGTTACCATGGATCACCTGTCCCTAAAGTGTAGAGTCCGTCAGATCGAATAGCAAGGTGGGCACTTGAACTACAACAGTTCAATTTGACGGTACAGTACCGTCGAGAGAAGCAAACTCTAGTTGCGGATGCCCCTTCGAGACAACCAGTGGAGTTCCAGAGAGTGACCTTGAGTGACAGTAGAAAACCAGATTGTCCGTGGTTAAGTAAGAAATGCATGGTAGTAAAGAAGTTTCCGAACAAGTATTCGGACTATGTCAACATTGCAGGCCAGCTTTACTTTGAGTTGCGACATCGGATCGAGAGCCTGTATTAAAAGAGAATCACTATAGTCCATGTGGTGGACACCTGGGTATCCTGAAGACGATCGCAAGAGTGGCGAACCGGTATTATTGGCCGAGTATGTTCCGAGACTTAAGTCAGATTCGTGCCAGCGTTATAAAGCCAGTTAACAGGCTCCAGCGGGAGAAATCGGAAACGAAGATATCCAATGAACCATGGACAATTGTGTGTTCTGATTTTGTAGGGCCCTTGCCATGTTCAAAACATGGCAACTCGATGTTATTGGTATTTTTCGACCGTTTTTCAACGTGCACCAAGCAGACAATGATACGTAGTTCACGAGAAGGATATTTAAACGCTACATAGAGGAGCTAGGTGTGCAGCAGCAGTTCACCGCACCTTACACATCACAAAAAAACCCAACAGAGCGAGCGAATAGAACGGTAAAGACGATGATCGCAATATTCGTATTCGAACAGCGCATCTCAGCGAGATGTATTTTTTCTTAGTTGCCATTGATAACGAAGATAGATGAGAAGTGATTCACACGGTTGTAAGCGACACCAATTCCGACGAATATAGATAAAAATACATACGACGCGAAATTCCAAGCAGCAAGAGCTCGATTGCGGCGATACGTACTGAGAACGATGAATCAGGGGCGACGTATCAAACTATTAGGAGACTATCAGAGGTAAATCCGAATGGAGTGTACCATATACAATCGGTCGAAGCAGTACTCCCAAATTCTAAACGACAATGAATACGATTTGTGAGGGTGCGGAGATTCCGAACGACCCACATGGTGATAACGACGAAAATGAGAACGACAACGGCCACCCACCAGAACCCCAGTTACTAATAGTGAAGACAGGAATTCGCATGTGCCAGCCTCTGGACCGGAGGTGGAGACATCAGCCCTTGAGGGGGATCCGATACCCCGTGATGGAGATGACAACGCCAGTGAAGGTACCACACAAGAAGATCAAAATAGCTCTGGCAGCACGAGTAGCTCCGTAAGCTCCAATAGCTCGGACGAGGATAGCGACGAAGAAGGCCAAACAGGTAAGAGTAGTTCAGAGTCCAACAGGTAAGCCAGCCCATGGAAGAATCCGAGGCTAGATGTCAACTACGACACAAGGCAGTTGAGCCGCAGCCAACAGAGGCCATTATTGTCCACAGCCGATGCCTCAGCCAATCCAAAGCGAACCGAAAGACGTCGATTTGAGTCGGTACAGCGACGACGTCAGGATCCAGCTGCACGTGAAAATAAATGATGCCCTAGCGCGCCGCCGGAAGATGACGCGGATGTCTTTTATGGTAACCATCCAAGGAGCCATATTCCAAATCAAAATTGCGTGTTCCGGCCGGGTCACCATTTCGCAAGCCTTTCGTTCCCTACAATTTTGCCCACGCACCCTGTGCTCAAGATAGACAAAAGCTAACGATAAGCTGGTGCTGACATTCAGCTGAATAAGTATACAAAAGCTGTTGGCGTCAACCAATAGGAAGGCAGAGAATAAAAAAAGCTTACTGGAAAGCTCTGCCTCTAGCATATAAATAGCGTCACAATAGCAAGATTTCGGTGAGTTCTGTGGGAGCAGCAGCCAAGGTAAGTAGATTAGAAATTAGATAGAAAGCCGGAGGAAATATTCTTTCCACTGGCCGTAGTTAAATTAGTAGACCTTTTGGTATTATTTGTTATGATGCGAGAAGGGGGGGGGGGGGGGGGAACTAAGGAAACATTCTTTGCATTGGTCATCGGTAGTAGTGTTACAGCAGAGGTCAAATATTAGTGCGTAGAATAGGAGAGGGGGAACACCTGGGGAAATATTCTTTCTACTGGTCAGAGTTGGTAGTTTCAGAAAGAGATTAAATATTATTGCGTAAAATGAGAGAGGGGAAGACCTGAGGAAATATTCTTTCCACTGGTCATAGGAAATAGTTTTTGAAAAGAGTAAATATTATTTCATGGAATAGGAGAGGGGAAGACCTGAGAAAATATTATTTTCACCGGTCAGAGTTGGTAGCTTTAGAAGAGATTAAATATTATTGCGTAAGACAAGAGAGGTGAAGACCTTAGGAAATATTCTTTTACTGGTCTGAGTTGGTAGTTTAGAAGAGATGAAATATTTTTTTCGTAGAATGAGGGAGGGGGAAGACCTAAGGAAACAGTCTTTCCACTGGTCATGGGAAATAGTTTTAGACAGGAGTAAATATTATTTCATAGAATCGGAGAGGAAAGACCTGAGGAAATATTCTAGTTTATAAAGAGTAGGATATGTAATATAATAGTTTAGAAAGGGATTAAATATTAATGCATAGAATGAGAGAAAGGGGAAAGGCGTGAGGAAATATACTTTCCACTGGGGAGAGTTATAGTCTTAAATTAGAAATTAAATGTTATTTAATAGAATAGGAGAGGGGAAGACCGGAGGAAGTTTTCTTTCCACTGATCCGAGTTGGTAGTTTTAGAATAGATCAAATATTATTGCATAGAATGAGAGAGGGAAGACCTAAGGGAACATTCTTCCCACTAGTCAAAGTCGGTAGCTTAGACGAAAGTTAATATTATTTTTTTTAGAGTGAGGAGGGGCAGATTTTCTCTTCCGATTAGAAGGGACAGATAGTCGCGTGACGGGGCGCATGAGAAGAAAATAGCCGTAAGAAACGTAGTTCTAATGAGAATTGTTTATATAGAAATAAGAGGAAATAAACGTATAGAACGAAAGAAACTGCGGTCCGCAAATCTATATAAATGTTTGCAACGAACCTTGGAGCAGGCGAGAAATACCTCAGACAAGAGAACGTTTCGCTACATGTGCTTTGTGCTATTTAACCAATTAATAAATAAAAATGTCTTGTGGAAAAAATAATTGCACAGCTGAAGACAAAAAATGCACCCAAAATCAATTGCAATGGGCTTTGTAGTAAACTATTTCATTTCAGTTATATTGGTTTGTCGAAAAGAAGCCTCAACTACATACTAGAATTTGCAGCAAACTTTTTATTTTTCTGTGATGAGTGCAGAGACATATCGCCCTCTTACATAATGCTCGCAATAAAGCGTCTTAATGACTCTTTTGCTACCGTGATATCTGAAAACAATAAATTTGTAATAAAGCGTCAAAACAATTTGCCAACTTTGATAACGCCAATCAGATATCTGAAGACATTAGTAATTCTTTAGAGGCTTCGACAAGCACCATTGAAGTACAATTAACAAATGTATGATAAAATATATAACTATTAACATTTTTAGCAAGCGACAGCAATAAAAACTCTTACATCCAGGCCGCACTTAGTGACCTAAAAATGAAATAAATTAAAACTTTAGTATGTTGAAAGAATCCGAATCAATTCAAGAAATACGTGAAAGTATCTAAACAATTCTGAATGATCTGGACATTGCATTCCAAACAGCTTCTAGCAACATCCTATCAGCCAGATCCACTTATACAAATTTTATATAACATAGTGAATGATATAAGTGTCGATATGTTCACATTCCATGCAGCGCTGACCGAAATATCAGACGCAGTCAGGAATCTACGAAATGGCACTGACGGTATGCCGGAGTTCATTTTACATCAAAAACATCCGTCATCAGTTCTGCACCCAATCGAACGCAGCAAAACTTTCCAGATTCTCTCATAATGCATCTTCCATTTTTGAAGAAATCTTAGAAGCAGCTACACATTCTCCCTCGGCTTTTTCTTTTTCTCCACCTCCGGCTCACTCTCTCTTCGTTAAACTAAGCGAACTAGCCGCTGCTAATCCTGTCTCTGCACCTCGCAAATTAATCCATCAATTCGGAACCTCATGGAGATCATCCGAATGGGATAATAGGATCAGAAAATTAGAGAGCGTGAACGAAAGTTTTAAGACTACATTGTTTATTAAGGACATAGCAGTAAAGACAAGCATATCCTGGATTCTTCTAACTGCCTGAAGATGTCTTCCAAAGCCAGAAAATTTTGCAGTTTCAAACTAAGCTCTTCTGGTGACAGTGTGTTGCAAGACGAGTAGATAATCGTCGAATGGATGGATAGGCCTGGAAAGAAGCAGAAGACACGTCTAAACCTTATAAAACTGCCAGTAAGCCTAGGAATAGTGGCGGCCGTGGAGTAGTGGGTAGAGTGTGTGGCTCATACGCCAGAGAACCCAGGTTCGAATCCCCCATCTGACACAGAAAGTTTTTCAATTGAATAAATTTTTCAGTTCGGCCGTCAACTATCTGGCAAACCTCAGAGAGTAAAAAACTGCCATGAAAAGCTTCTTGAGAACTTAAGCCGTTCGGAGTCGGCATAAAGCTGGCCCAGTTCTCGATCATTCGTGATCAAACATTTCACAACACACACAACACAATTGATCATAACAAGCTCGGTCAATGACTTTTCAAGGGCTGAAGTGGCCATTTTTTTTAAGGCTAGGAATAATACCTCTCTATCTAATTTTATATCCAATTTTAATTTTCATCATTATTCTTCTTTCAATTCTGATTTCAAATCTGATTCAAAGTCTAACTTTAAGTTAAACTTGTATCCTAAATCTAATTTCAGTTCTAGCTCTAAATCATATTTTAAGAATCCCTTACATAAAGAACACAAACACCTACCTGTTCCTTACCCCAAACCTAATTCATCAAACAAACATGTGCAACATAAATCCCATAAAAAACTAACATTTTCCTCATATTTTCTCCTTTTGTCAAGCAGAATACTACTGTAACCAACAATAAGGTTAATATTCCTAACAAGTCAACGGCAAAATCTTCTACTTATCAAAAGTGGAACCGAGTTTCATTTAATCTTCACGACAATGAAGCCAACATCGATAAGTGCCCTAATTTCATTCACTCCCATATCTTAAATCCTTCATCACCTTCCGGAAGTGTTTTGCCAAAACGTGCTCTCAACATAAGTGCACCAGCTTTTACTCCAAACAGAGTATTATATCCCTCTTATGCTCACGCAGCTACACCCTTAGTCGACACGGCTACCACAACACCAGCTTCCCCTACTTTTCTCGATCCTCTTCTTCCGCCTTCAGCAAAATTGACAAAAACTCTAGCGGAGACAAGCACTGATGGTCGATTTGTTATGTCTCGTCTAAGAGACCGGAGGTTATATAAAAATGTACGCCTATATCTTGCATATCTACACGATAAATTTGATTCAACATGCATTGATGGTAGCTATTCAGCAAGAAAGCCTTTCGACTAATCCAACTGAACTTAAGAAAATCTTCATTCATTTTCACTAAAGCTTCAATATCTCCCTAGCTAATGTTGAGAAGGATCTGTTAGCATTTGCGTCACATACCGCATCAAAGCGTCTTTGGCATTTGAATAAATACTGTTCAAATTTTAAAACTACTATTGCTCCTGACAACTTACTCAAGTAATACCCAAAGGTTCATGCCAATCGGTATCCTCAATTTATCCTCAAAACAGATTTGGCTCCCACAAAGACCACCATATAACACCAAACTCTACGTCAATAAAAGTACTTCATAAAAATAATAACAGCAGTTCGTCAGGCATTTTAATTTTTGCAATTTTTGTTCAAGAAAGGTCCATAATATTTAATGTTTGCAAACTTTATGTTGCAAAAATAATTTAAATTCAAAATTGCATTTTTGACTCATTTTCATTGACACATTAAAAGCTTGTAATATTACGACACGAGGTCAAAAGAGAGCATTTATGTTTGAGAAAATTTACATAAATGATGGCCTAAAATTCGTTTTTGTTCTGATGTTTTTAAAAATGCCCAATCTATCGAATAAAATGTAAAATTTGAAAATATGCTTTTGCAAGCGATCATGATCACACACATCACGATTTTCTTAACTTGTTCTCATAATTTTTAGATGCTTGAAAGATGCACACAAAATTCCTTCTAAAGTTTTTCAAATCCGAATGTATTCAAGAATTATTTATATCAATTCCCCAGTAAAGCCGGGTATCCAGCTAGTATATATATAAAAACAAATAATCAAAATACAAACAATTTTGCTTAAGCCGATATAACGCTTGTCTGTAACCCGCCACAACAACAACACCAAAAACAACGGCATTGCATTTTTGGCCGCAACTTGGCATTGAAATTGTTAAACTGCAAAAATAATAAAAAAACTGCAAGTAAACAGTTTTTTCTGAGGAGTCAACGACATGGCCTTGGACAAGTGTTTGAGCTGCTGAGTGCTTTTGTTGTTACTTTATATATTTTTTGGCTTTTGTTGTTACTTTATGTATTTATATTTTAATACTAGTGTAGTTATATTGTAATTGTACATAGTGTATATGTATAAATTTATATAATTGGTAATAATCAACTGTTAAAGTAAGAATCTTATTCAATAAAGTTCAGTTATCTTTTACTAGTGAACGAGGGTAGTTTCTCAGTTTGTTTAAACCCAAAATTGTGCACAAGTACCAAGAGCTTGGGCACAAAACAGGTAACAAGTACAAGGAATTAAAGGATTCAATTGTCTAGGTAACAAGAGCCTGGATACAGCGGTAGACCAAGTAGTCCATCGTGTTCAATAAGAAACATTTGTGCACAAGTACCAAGAGCTTGGGCACAAAAGGGTGTCTAAGGTAACAAGAAACTAGACACGCAGCGGTGAACAAAACAGTTCATCGTGTTCAATAGAAAACATTTGGTGACCCCGACGTGATCACGCCAAGGTGATTAACGATTCTACTAAAGACCAGTTGCAGACTTACCAACAGCGACCATGGCCAATTTCCTCAAGTTTGTGCAGGAGCAGACTTAAACGGGTAACGAGATTCAACAGCTCATCAGAAATGTCAAAAGTGACTCGTCGGAGAGAAAAACTTTGGCCTACTTTCAAGAATGGGCAAGGCGCCTTGAACAAGCCTGGTTGAAATTTGAAGACGTTGATAACCAAATTCGTCTTCTAGATAAGCCACTCTTAGACCATGAATATTTTACGTCTGAATATTACAACCAAATAGAGAATTTGGTACGGCAAGAAACTATTTTCGACAGAAAAAGCAAGGGCAGCACCTGAAAAAGGTGATGCCGACACCGATAATCCCATACCAACAATATGTGTATCAAAAGGTGCAGAAGAAAAAGCACAAGCGCTCGATGATGACATCATAAGATTGCTACGCCGGCAATCTGTGACATTTGCCTCAATTCGCCGATTTGTGTCAACATTACCAGCAATAACCGAAAATCAGCCAGCTCAATATTTCGATGTCAAATTAAAAACATTAAGTCATCTCTGGCAACAATGCGAAGACGGAAATCTCGCTATATGGGAAATGTGTGAAAACCCAGAAACATCAGGGTATAATGTTCACGAATATCTGGAGATGGAGGACTTGATTCAAGAGCACACAATTAATTTATCAATTCAGGCAAAGGAGCGACATAGCCATTGCACAATGAATGTACCAGACTCAATGTCAGCCGAAAACCTAGTGCAATTACCAAGAATCACTATACCAAAATTTGATGGTAATTATATCACCTGGCGTCAATTTTACGAATTATTCAGCAAAATTGTCCATAAAAAAGCAATGCCAAACATACACAAGTTTTGGTTCCTAAAAATGAATGTAACTGGTGAAGCAGAGAGACTTATACGTCATCTCACGTTATCCAGCGAGAATTACGAGACAGCATGGAAAATGTTGCAGGATAGATACAACAATCAACGACTGCTGTCCTCCAGCCTTATACAACAAATTGTAGGACTTCCTGGTTACTCAACAAGAACTGCATCAGCATTTGATCTAAAAAAATCATCAAAATCAACCACAATCAAGCAAATGCACGCATTCACCTTCGAACACGGATCCTAAGTTGTCATTAACAACCTTTAGTAATGTCAGCCCTAAGAGCTATGTAATGTTGAGCACCGCCAAGGTAAAACTAAGCCTAGACAATGGAAGAGTTGTAGAATGCCGTGCATTATTGAATTCTGGATCCCAAGTAAACATAATAACAACGAATCTCATAAAGAAACTCGGACTCCACCCCAAGGGCAATTCCACAACAATTCAAGGCATCGAAAATGGACGTTTAAAAATTGAAGGTAGAGTTAACTTCATTTTAGGATCAAGCGAAAACAATTACACTACTAGAATGGAAGCTTTCGTGCTTCCCCAAATTACATCTATGCAACCATCTTGCGAAATAAAAATTGCGTCATGGCGCATCCCTAAAAACATTAACCTTGCTGATCCAGAGTTCAACACACCAGGTCCCATTGACTTACTGATTGGAGCAGAATTTTATCATCAATTAATTTTTGTTGGACAAATAAAATTAAGTAAAAACTTGCCAACTCTCCAAAATACGGTCTTTGGATGGGTAGTGTCAGGGAAAATAGATGGAACACAACAACAGATTTCAACCTGTAATGTAATAACCACAAACAAGTCTCTTAATGAAGCTTTAAAAAAATTCTGGGAGATAGAAGATGCAGATGAAATAAAGACGACCTTGACTCCAAAGGAAGAACTATGTGAAATCCATTTTGAGAATACTATCAAGATAAGTTGGGAGTATCTAAGGACATTGCTTTACGCCGATTCTTGTCACTCGAAAAAAGATTATGTAAAGACAATGATCTACGGGAGCAATACACCAGTTTTATGGATGAATATTTGGCATTAGGCCATATGGAAGAAGTAAGGGAAATCGACATTCGAATACCCAATTACTATTTGCCACATCATTGCATTTTAAAACCAAATAGTAGCACGACTAAATTAAGAGTGGTTTTTGATGCGTCATCGAAAACTTCTTCTAACGTATCACTGAACAATATTCTCCTGGCAGGGCCGACACTACAGGATGATTTATTCACAATACTACTCCGATTCAGAATGCCATGGTTCGTGTTCACGGCAGATATTGAAAAAATGTATCGCCAGATCCTCATTCATAAGGAAGATCAGAATTTTCAGCTCATCTTTTGGAGGGATAATCCAAATAAGCCGCAGAAAACATACCGGTTGGCCACCGTAACGTATGGGACAACGTCAGCCCCATATTTAGCAATTAAATGCTTACAAACATTAGCGGACCAAGGAAGAAAACAGTATCCCCTAGGTGCAGAAATATTAAAGAAAAACTTTTACGTCGATGACTGCATGGCAGGTTCAAATAGTCTTGTTATCGCATGGGACTATCAACAACAACTCAGTTCATTGTTGGAGTCGGCAGGATTCAAATTAAGGAAATGGTGCGCAAATAATCAGAAGTTATTGGAAGACATAGCTCCAGAAGATCAGGAAATTGAATTAGACTTCGACAAAGATGAAGAAACCCAAATTAAAACATTAGGCCTAATGTGGCTCCCAAGGTCTGATTTGTTTCGTATCAAATGCAACCAAGCAGAAAATGGTAAGGTTACTAAGAGAATAGTGGCTTCAGATATAGCTCGACTTTTCGACCAATTGGGAATAATGGCACCCATTGTGATAACCGCAAAAATCTTCTTGCAGCGTTTGTGACAACTTAAATTAGATTGGGATGCAGCGCTTCCACTGGAAATGCATACTCGATGGATCAAGTTTAATGAAAACATGAATGCGCTCAATGAAATCCACATCCCACGACATGTATATGCACATGATATTCCTGAGGAGGTGCAACTACATGCATTTGCGGAAGCCTCTGAGAAGGCTTACGGAGCTGCAGTCTACATTCGGTCGATCAATCAAAGCGGAATAGTAATAGCAAGATTACTTTGCGCTAAGACACGCGTAGCTCCGCTGAAAAAATGTACTATTCCACGGCTGGAACTTTGTGCTGCCAAACTTGCAGCAGAATTTACCGGACGTGTTAAGGCGGCACTAAAGTTAACCAATGTAAAGGTATATTTTTGGTCGGACTCCGAAATAGTATTAAATTGGATCAATTCTACATCCACAAACTTTCATACCTTTGTATTGAATTACGTCAATTCAAAATATTTCTGTAGCACACCAATGGCGACATGTATGCCTCTAACAAGAGGCATTTCACCAGATAAATTAATCTCATGCAACCTTTGGTTTTACGGCCCACTCTTCCTGCATGGCAATGAATCCTTGTGGCCACCACCATTTCAAAAAAAACACTAGTCCCGAATTGGAACGAAGACAAGGCACCATTCATAACTCAGAGGAAGAACTGGGAAGGGAATCAAACACTCAATGCAGCCAAGGCAGAGAACCACAGGTGGAACCAATCACTCTACTTGAAGAATTAGGAAGTGAATCAATCAAGCAATGCAGCCAAAGCAAAGAGCCACAGATTGAACCAGCTACATTATTTGCTTTAGAAAAGAACTCAGAAGTGAACATAATTGACCAAATAAATCATCGGAATTCATTTAGAAGACTGCAAAGAATAATACGTTATTTCAGACAGTTAGCCAAGGGTCAGAAGAGGTCTACCTCAGAGCATCAATCGGCCGCAGAACTAGAGCGATCCCTTCAAAGCATCATTAAGTTGATGCAAGCTGAAGAATTCAAAGAAGAAATACGGTATTTAAAAAATAAGAGTCAGTTACCAATGAAGAGTCCTCTCATTGGGCTTACACCATTTCTGGACAGTTGCGAAGTGCTACGAGTTGGAGGGCGGCTAGAAGCGTCACAATTATCATATGATGCCAAACATCCAGCACTTCTACCATATTCACACCCCTTAACCAAACTACTAATGGAGGCGCTGCATCGAGAGTTTACATATCGGACCGCAAGGTCTTTTGTCAACAACAAGACAACAGTTCTGGCCCATCAAAGGAAAAATACTTGCTCGATCAATTGTGCAACGTTGTATGCGTTGCGCCAGAGCTTAGCCAAAGATGCTAAATCAAATAATGAGAAATTTACCAACACGCAGAGTTCAGCCAGCGCGTCCTTTTGTGAATGCAGGTATAGATTTTTGTGGGCCTATTTGGATCCATTATCGTCTCAGAGGAAAACGACCCCAAAAAAGCTACGTCGCACTATTCATCTGTTTTACTACTAAGGCAATACATTTAGAAATAGTAAGCGATTTGTCATCGGAAGCTTTTATTGCTGCCCTAAGAAGATTCATTGGGCGTCGCGGTCATTGCAGCCACTTATATTGTGATAATGCCACAAACTTTGTTGGCGCAAGAAACCGACTAGATGAATTGACTGAAAACATTTCCTCAAAAATAGGAAGGTAAATGGTACAAAACGAATGTAGCTCAAGGATGATGTGTAGCGTGACAATGCAAATCAATACATACTTCGTTCATACTACATATAAACTCATATTGCACTTATCACCCTAAGTGTAAGTGCAGTATCAAATAGCGCGGAATTTATTCAACTCCAAATTCCACAATAACTTATTAAAGTTATTGAGCGCGTCATATTTCGGAATTTATTGAACTCCAAATTCCACAATAACTTATTAAAGTTATTGACCGCGTCATATCTCGTTTATTCTCATAGTTTCGCGTTTAGTCATTGAACTCAAGTATCAATGTCGAATTGCATCGATACTTGACTTTCTACTCTTGTCATGTACACCCTTCTTCGTAAGTTTCTTTTTAGATTAAGACTAGCATAAGAAGTCAGTCAAGGAGTGTAACTGTATTGAAAATGTTTGGTCACTCGCGATCCAACCGAAATAAATAAAATTAAAACTAAAATTAAGTATTGTGTTTTATTTTGGACTTCGATAGCAACCAAGCTATCCTAACATGGCGATCCTGCCAGGAGACGAATCCTTATGATCCGCAGTCAGTAAATTATAAAAAAAAAAAATGTCCTGCAATAAAACTACCAAAAGGGTACAGTGAAAAAAAAAAGAACATAATCATAAGAAGTGTAAAGATTATTGGTTCAAACATTATAATGAAAAAGAAAAGACTTTCATTAATAAAGAATTATTAATTCAAAAGTGATATGAAAATAAAGAGTATTTCTTCCACACAAAAACAAACTCGAAACAAATTACACAAAGACTAATTTAAAACTGTTTAAGTTAAATTTATACAAAGAAAAAAAAATAAAAACAAGACCAACTACAAATACCCATATAACAACAACCACCAACAACAACATCAGCAATAAAACAAATTTCCCAACATCAAAATCGAAGCGAGGCAATTTGACGCCAATGAATTTGTAACAACGACGCAAATTAAATCAAACGATCGGTTGATTGCAACTCTAACCGATGAACAGCTGAATGTTATACAACTGCAGCAGCATTAGCACGCAACAACAATGAGCTGCACTTCAACAATAACAGTGGCAGCAATAATAGCAACAATATGCATATGACGACAACAACAACAACTGCTGCAGATGATAGCTTTACAATTCATTTGTAGCGCAAATAACACAGCAAAATAATATATTGTGTAACGAACCCCTGGGTCGTTACAACTTTTTTTCAGCTGAGGTATCCTCAGTGGCTGTCCAGGGTCCTTACAAGACGATCTATGGGGCTTTGTAGATCGCTTGACCTTGTTGGAAGGTCTTTTGTTCTTCGTAGATTTAATTATGATGCGGTGGATGTCGATGTTGTGGACGTTATGCTTGTCCAGCGGTTCCCTTTTGGGGCTCTTCACGAAAGGTCGCTTTATATGTTTGCCTTCATAGATTGGCTAGTGAAGGTGACCTCTGCGATGGTGAAGGTGCCCTGGGTGATGACTGCTGGTGCTTCTAACTTGGCTGTACCTTGCTAGCGGTACTCTCCGTTATTCGTTGTTTGCTCTATATTGGTTGGTGGCGTGATGCGTAATTATTGCCGTACCTCTTCTTTAGTTATCGTGTGTGTGTGTCTTTTAATAACGCGTTGACCTTGAATTCCTAGTAGCGCTCCGCTGGCATTGCTTCGTTCGGAGGTGCGTTTCACTCGTTGAGAGCGGAGGTGAGCGGTTCAACTCAAGGTAGGGGAAATACTCTGAAGGTGAGTATCTCGTTGAGAGCGAGAGTGAGAAAGACAACTCAAAGAAAGGGGAAGGTAATGATACTCGTTGAGAGCGTGGTGAATGTGGCAGCTGAGCGTGACCGATTGGCCTCATGCCTCAGTGACACAGTTCAGAGGAGGGGAAATACTCTGAGGTGAGTATTCTCGTTGAGAGTGTTGATGAGAGTGGCAGTTAAGCGTGACCGATTGGCCTCATGCCTTAATGACACAACTCAAAGGAGGTGGATACGCTGAAAGCGAGTAACTCGTCGAGAGCAGTGGTGAGTGTGGCAACTGAGCGTGACCGATTGGCCTCATGCCTCAGTGACACGACTCGAGCGGAGAGAGGATAGGAACGGGAGCAAGGCACGTCCAGATAGTCTGCGAGTAATAGCCAGACTAAACTCCGAGAGAAAATAAGCTGCTTGGCTACTTCGAAGTAAAAAGACGTCTGATCCGTTTGGAAGCTCAAATACAACTCCACTTTATTAAATTATTCAACTTATAACTAAGTGCTGGCTGCTGCCAGTGGTGCACATAAAATACATTTTATGATTTCTTAACTACTATAGTAGGGTAGTATGTAATGGGTACTAATAGTATAAATGTCTTAACGTAACGTCTCGTATGTTTAACGTAACGTGTTGTATGCTTAAATAAGAATATTATATGCACAAATATAAAGTATAAAATATTCAATTCATTATCTTATTAATAAATATAGTAATTCACATGTTGCTTACTTATCTTAAGTTCTGATGGCGCTATGCTGTATAGCTCGTGGTGTATGTCGCTTGTGAGGCCGGTACGCTAGGCTGCGGCGCGTAAATTAATGATGAATAATGTGTGGGCCTATTTGCCTGGGAAATAAGTTCGTCACACCCCCCCCCCCCCCCCTCTACTCAGGGGTGGAAAACGAAATCTTGACGTTCCCGCTGCGCTCTATTTGGACGGCGTAGCATGTATTTGCGAGTACGATCTTGAAGCCAATTCGTTGTCCTGGTCTCCGCCGTGCTTGGGCTCATGCGATACGTTGCTGTAGTTCCAGTGGGAGAATATCGTCAATATTTATGTTCTCCACTGGATTGTGCTCGTCTTCTGTTGGCACCTCGATGGTGAGAATGCTTGTTCCGTTTGCCGTATTTGTTGACATTGGATCTGGGTCGTTGGGATCGAAGAGCCAACCAAGGCACTCTTCGAAAGTATCGCCTTCCTCTGGCTGGTCTATTTCCATATGCTTAGCTGTTTGTTGTTGCATATTTTCATTGTTGTCGACTGTATTTTGGTCGCTGCTGTCATTGTCACAGCTGCTATGGCTTAGGCTGTCGTTGGAGCAGTTCCTCTGGATGACTGCTGCTTGTTGACGACTGTTATCTGTTTTGAGTGTAGTCATGGACCCCTTGTGGGTCGCCTGCGCGGCGCTGGCGGCGATTGTTGCAGTATGCTGGGTTGCCCTTTGGCAACTGTATGGGCCATTTGTAGCAAAGGTTGGCTGTGGTAGGATCGTGATACTCTCTGGTGGCGTCGCTTGTGTATTGGGTGTCTTAATGGTGTCATCATCATACACCGGTGGTAGTAGCAAAGGTGGCAGGTCTCTTCCGACTAGCTGCTGTATCAGCTCGCTGATGTGCCTTCTTTTATTGCGTATTGTTTCCTGTGTGAACCTTTGCTTGCTGTCACTCTGAATGTTCACGGTGTTTCTTCTATTGGTCTGTCTTTTCTGAAAATATTCCGAGTAGGGATAATAAATGGGGGTTGCCTTCAAGTTAGCTAAGAAGTCCACATGTCCTGAGTGTCGGAGAATATCTTGGAATATCAAACATGTTGTGTGATGCATATTGTCATTTAAGCAGGATTACTTCTGAAGTTGTTTGCTTGGATGGACCTTCTTTTGTAGATCATGACGTTTGTATGACATCCTTCATGTATAAATTAGGTTATGGTTCTTCAGGTATGGTAAATGTTTGGATCAGGTATTATTGGCGCAAGGGATTATGCGCTGCCCAGCTTTTTATCGCAGTGGGTGCTGCGGTGCCCGTCTTGTTGTCGCAGTGGGTGCTGCGGTTCCCTTTTGTTGACGCAGGTGGTACTGCGGGTCCCCTTTTCTGACGCAGTTGGTGCTGCGGATCCCAGTTGGTTACGCAGGTGGTGCTGCGGATCCCAGTTGGTTACGCGGGTGGTGCCGCGCAGGAAAAATGTTAGCTTGTTAACTTTTGGTGAACGTGGTTCCTTGCACAAATGCTATTTACTCAGAACGCGTTGTCGTTTTGTAAGTTATGGCTGCTTAAAACGAATGTCCTGTAGTAGTGTCATTTGTGACGAACCCCTTATGGTCCGATGGTTTGCTGGTTATGGCCGTTTTGTAGTGGCTGGTTGTCTTCTGGCGATTTTGTAGGTTATGGTCATTTTGTGATAAATTTTGTATCATCTAGATGTCTCGTTGGTTATGCTTGCTTGTGATGAAAGAGTGCATAACTTAGACGTCGTTTATGACCACGTTGTTTGCTTGCAGTTTATGTTTACAGATGTGGCTGTCAGTGTGCAGGCTCTCAAGTGGATGCAGCTGCTGGCGTGCAGTTTACTATGCAGATGCGGCTGCTAGCGTGCAGTTTATAGTGCAGATGCGGCTGCTAGCGTGCAGTTTATGTTGGCAGATGCGGCTGCTGACGTGCAGTTTATGTTGGCAGATGCGGCTGCTGGTTCCAGTTTGTGACGCGGGTGGTGCCGCGGGTTCCAGTTGTTAACGCGGGTGGTGCCGCGGATTCCAGTTGTTAACGCGGGTGGTGCCGCGCAGGAAAAATGTTACTTACTTCGGTGTGTTGCCAATTTCTCCAATGCCTGGATCCCACAGGTCGCGTCGTGAATAAATTTCTGCACAAAGTCTTTTCGTGTTGTTAAGACAGCAATGGAGACAATCTGGAAAGTCTTTTGCCAGTAGTACATCTTCGATAGGGTCAGGTGTTTGCCATTTCACGGTATGCATGATTCCAATATTTCCAATATCCGGTCCAGATTCCACAGTTGTTGTCAGTCCATTAGCGGTAACCAGTAGAAAAGCGAAGATCATCGTGAGTAGGATCCTCTTGAAGGATCCATTTCGTAAAATTTTAAACAAAGCCATTTCTTCTACTGCTTTGAATTTGACTTTTCGGCCAAGAAAGTGTCTAGTCTTACCCTTAGTGCATCGGTCCGTATTATTATGAGTGCAGCTGACCTTTTGTTGGGGTAGGACGTTCTCGATGTGTTTTCCTTGGATGTCGGGTGGCTCTGGTGGCCTGTTGTGATGTTTTTGTTCAACTAACTCGCTTTTTATAAATTCGTAGATATCAGGTGGCTCTGGTGGCCTGACATGATGCTCTTGTTGATCTGCTAGTGGGTCTGGTGGCCTTGTATGTGGCTGTAGTTGCTGCGTGCATGATGCTAACACGTTTGCTAGTCGTGGTTCTTCGTTCGTGAGTGGCACTAGTGATGCTATGACGTGCGGTTGAGTACACGCTGTTGGCTCGACATGGAACGTGAGGTCGTCGGAAATCATCTCTGTCGAATTTACCTGAGGCAGTTGCTTCTCTGTGGGTGCCTCTGGTGAACTTGTGCTAGTCTGTGAGTCGTCTGGCTCTGGCGCTAGCTTCTGTTTAGTATCGCAGATGATTGGCGCAGCTGTCTCGATGCTTTGCTCTAACTCGCATGTGACTGGCTGAGATTCTGCATAGCCTGTGTGTGGCTGTGATTTACTTGGCTCTGGCACCACTGGTTCGATGATTTGCTCTGGATCGCGTGTGGCTGGCGCTACTACCTCGGTGTCTTGTTCTCTATCGCAAGTGACTGATGTTTCTGGTTCCACGATTGTCACTGGTGGCAGTCCATGTTGCTCTGGTTGCAATGTATGAAACTCTGGTGGCTCTACTTGGCGCTGTTGAACTTCTGGTTGGCCACTTGTTGTTTCATTGCGGCTGTCGTCTTTTGTGGCTTTATCTGCGTTAGTCAGTGTCTCGTGATGAAAGCAAGTGCAGGGTGGAAGCTTTCGTTGCGTATTCGTAGATGCTAGGTATGCTAGTCCCGTTGAATAAAGAATGCGGCTGTTCAGTTGCGCTGGTGGCTCTGTGGGCTGCTGCTGTTTGACTATCGAGAGCGATGCTGACGGCTGTCTGTCTTGTCGCTGGGTGACTGCGTGTTCGGTTGTCACCTCGTGTTTATCATCAATTGAAGTTGACCGTATTCCGTGTACATAGTCCCACCACGATTTATACGTCTCATTCGGAAATCGTAGGATAGAGTCGCCTTCCTCTTTAGCGGTTATCGTCGTTGTTGGCTGGGTAGTAGTTGTCTTCTTGTTCACTTTTCCATGCGCACGTGACGAATGCAAGTATGCGCGTGGCTCGCGCGTTTGTGGTACGGGTGGCTTCAGATTCTGATGACGTTGCGATTGTTGCGTCGTCGAAATTGTTGCTGGACTCTTTGACCATCCGATCTGCTCAAGTGTTGCCATCATGTTTCCAAATCGAGTGCTGTAGGAGGATTCCACGCGTGGTTGTATATGCGGGTTGTATATCGATGATATGATGGTTGCCTTATCTTGCGTATTTCGGGTTACTGGTTCGGCTCGAGGTTGTCGTGTGTAGCGTGAAGATGTAGTGGGGCTGGAAGGATTATTGACCACGCTCGCCCCTAATCTCGGCGTGGTCCGCTGTCGTTTCCCTGGTTCTGGCGACAACAATCAAATGTCCGAATGTTTCGTTTGCCACAGTCCCAGCAGAAAAGGACTTGAGGGTTTCGGCAACGGTCGGAGCGATGACCTTCTCTAGCACACCGGCGGCATGCGTGTGTGCTGACTCTAGAGTCTTCTAGTGCTGCAGTGTGGTATCGTACCTCGTGTGATCGTGGCGTGTTGTGTTGTTGACTCAGTGAAGATCTGGTGACTGGTGTCTGACCGGTAGGCTTGGCGTTAATACATTTAAACTCAGCTGCTAGTATCGTAAGCTCTTCTAGCGAATTGAAGTCTTTGCGGCGTATATACAACTGGTAATCACGGTGTAAGTTCCTATATACGCGCTCTAACTCTTGCGCCTTCGTGTAATTAGCATGGCGCATCATTGCCTGCATGACCAGTAGGAAGTCTTTAAATTTTTCATGTGGCAGCTGTTCCCTTCGTCGAACATCATCTTCTAGTTGTTCGAGGTATCGTGGTGGCAAGAAAAACTGGAGGAAACTCGCCTTGAATGCTGCCCAGTTGGTCCACTGTTTGTTGTTGTTGCGATACCATGTTAGAGCTTTGCCTTCCAAGAGTTCTGGCATAGTGCGGGGTATGAAGTCCATTTGAATATTATATGCTTCGGCCAACTCTTCAATACGCTCCACGAAGTTGATAGGGTCCTGATCGATGTCGTATTTGATGCCCCACTTCCGGGCGTGATCGATGGCAGTAGGATACTTGAAACTTCTGATTGGATCGGTTCTGTAGAAAGGTACCTCCTGTTGATATGTGTTGTAGTGGGCTGGTTGCCTGGTACCAGATACTTGCTGCTGTATTGCGTCATTCGTATTATTGTTGCTGTGTGGGATCAATGGTGACACGGCTCTAGTGTGTTTCACTTCTAATTCAAGGAGCCGTTTCACGTCTTCGTCTGCCAGTTTGCCGTCGTTTATGTGCGCTGCGAGCCTCTTTTGCAGTTCTTCGACAGTGCCGACTTCTTCGAGATGGAACTCTCTTATGTACGCAAGGAGCTCTTCTTTGCGTTGGCTATATACCCAGGACGTCTTGAGGGTATTCATTGTGACGTACTGGGGATGACGATTTCCTGTTGACTGTCTTGTTGAATTCGATTGGGATGTTTTTTTTTTTTCGTTGATGTAGATAGATTTTATTTGTGCTTCAGTTAATGGCTATGAAGCGCTGTTGTTGGCTAGGGCTTTGTCTGTCAAAGCCTGATGATTGATAGTTTCGTTGTAGATATAATTTTTTCTCGATGATATGTATGCAATGATTGCTTTGTTTGCTGATGATTTGTTTTTTTTTTTCTCGTTGCTTTGCTTTGCTGATGATTTGGTTTTTTTTTTTTTTCTTTGCTTTGCCTTGCTTGTATGATGATTAGATTTTATTTTTTTTTTCTTCTTTGCTAGGATGGGACACTGCGATGTTGTCCCGCAGGGTCCCTGCTCGGGCGCCACTTGTAACGAACCCCTGGGTCGTTACAACTTTTTTCAGCTGAGGTATCCTCAGCGGCTGTCCAGGGTCCTTACAAGACGATCTATGGGGCTTTGTAGATCGCTTGACCTTGTTGGAAGGTCTTTTGTTCTTCGTAGATTTAATTATGATGCGGTGGATGTCGATGTTGTGGACGTTATGCTTGTCCAGCGGTTCCCTTTTGGGGCTCTTCACGAAAGGTCGCTTTATATGTTTGCCTTCATAGATTGGCTAGTGAAGGTGACCTCTGCGATGGTGAAGGTGCCCTGGGTGATGACTGCTGGTGCTTCTAACTTGGCTGTACCTTGCTAGCGGTACTCTCCGTTATTCGTTGTTTGCTCTATATTGGTTGGTGGCGTGATGCGTAATTATTGCCGTACCTCTTCTTTAGTTATCGTGTGTGTGTGTCTTTTAATAACGCGTTGACCTTGAATTCCTAGTAGCGCTCCGCTGGCATTGCTTCGTTCGGAGGTGCGTTTCACTCGTTGAGAGCGGAGGTGAGCGGTTCAACTCAAGGTAGGGGAAATACTCTGAAGGTGAGTATCTCGTTGAGAGCGAGAGTGAGAAAGACAACTCAAAGAAAGGGGAAGGTAATGATACTCGTTGAGAGCGTGGTGAATGTGGCAGCTGAGCGTGACCGATTGGCCTCATGCCTCAGTGACACAGTTCAGAGGAGGGGAAATACTCTGAGGTGAGTATTCTCGTTGAGAGTGTTGATGAGAGTGGCAGTTAAGCGTGACCGATTGGCCTCATGCCTTAATGACACAATTCAAAGGGGGTGGATACGCTGAAAGCGAGTAACTCGTCGAGAGCAGTGGTGAGTGTGGCAACTGAGCGTGACCGATTGGCCTCATGCCTCAGTGACACGACTCGAGCGGAGAGAGGATAGGAACGGGAGCAAGGCACGTCCAGATAGTCTGCGAGTAATAGCCAGACTAAACTCCGAGAGAAAATAAGCTGCTTGGCTACTTCGAAGTAAAAAGACGTCTGATCCGTTTGGAAGCTCAAATACAACTCCACTTTATTAAATTATTCAACTTATAACTAAGTGCTGGCTGCTGCCAGTGGTGCACATAAAATACATTTTATGATTTCTTAACTACTATAGTAGGGTAGTATGTAATGGGTACTAATAGTATAAATGTCTTAACGTAACGTCTCGTATGTTTAACGTAACGTGTTGTATGCTTAAATAAGAATATTATATGCACCAATATAAAGTATAAAATATTCAATTCATTATCTTATTAATAAATATAGTAATTCACATGTTGCTTACTTATCTTAAGTTCTGATGGCTCTATGCTGTATAGCTCGTGGTGTATGTCGCTTGTGAGGCCGGTACGCTAGGCTGCGGCGCGTAAATTAATGATGAATAATGTGTGGGCCTATTTGCCTGGGAAATAGGTTCGTCACAATTGGTAACTACAACAGGGAAATTCAAGCACCAACTTTAATTTCTTCAAACGTCATCATCATCATTAACACCTGTACCAGAACTACAACAGCATTCAACTATGACTTAGCAGAAAATATATTAACTACTACATCATGAAGTAAGCAAATTCCATTTTAAGATTATACAATTTTATTTTAAATTTAAGTGTTACGATTAGAAGAAAGCCAACTGACTAAACACAAAAAATTTAAATTATATAAATATTTTTTTTTTTTATTATTATTAAAATAATGTAAAACGAAAGATATTAAAAAAAAAAATTGTATTCTTATTATGCAACTACAAACATAAAAGTGTTTTTGCAATAAACCTTTCAGGCTCTAACAAACGTACCGTTGATATAGGTCAAATAAATGAATATAAAATCAACAGTAACAACAAATTAAATTGTGAATGAAAAAAAAAACACTGCAAAATGACGTGGTGGAAAAAGGTGTTGAACGGCATATTGATTGCAATTTCGGGTTACGAAATTGGAAAAGAATTAAATACAGAAAAACAAATAGTGAAATATGAGCAAGTAATACATGAAGTAGCAAAAAATGGAAAGGAGAATGAGAATTGGCCAATTAGTGGCAATGTACTTTTTATACTCTTCTTAATATTAATGATAATATTAACATGTGCAAGATATTATATTAAGGCGCATTTTAATAAACCTAGGAACGTTGCGCCACGCATATAAGAGATCAAAAAAAAAAAAAAAATTTAAAAAAGAAAATACAAAATAAAATAAAAATAAATAAAATAAAATAAATGCCTCATACGAAATATAAAAGTATTGAATGGACAGACTTGTATGAAGAATTTAAGAAGATAAAACTTGACTTTGATAAAAGTTATAAATGTGTCAATGAAACAAAACTCCCATCAGCACAGACTCAATTAAAGCACATTACAGAACTCATAAATAAACACAATGAAGTAGCTGTAATATTGAAAGATATATTTCATGTTCTATCAGAACAATATAAAGTGTCTGTGTCTGAGTTCTTTACAGCAATTAAAGACAGACTTGAGATACTTTCTGAAAGGCTCGAGTTGGACATTATTATCCCAAAAGATTTAATGACTTCAATCGAGGCTAATATTAGTGAAAACTCCTTCGTTTCAGACAGTTCCGCAGAAACAGTTAAAGAAATAAAGGATCCAAAAACCATGGCCGATACTGTGGCAAACTTTTTAACATCAGCGGCTAAATTGTTGCCAGATTTTGATGGCACATACGTAAATTTGCAAAGATTTATTGATGCAATAAATCTAGTAAATTTTATAAAAAGCACATATGAAGACGTTGCAGTCAACCTGATAAAAAGTAAATTAACAGGCACTGCAAGAAATTTAATAACAACTGAAAACACCATAGTTGAAATAATAGCAAAGTTGGAATCTTCCATAAAAGCAGAAGATGCTCAAGCAGTTATAGCTAAGCTAGTAAATGCTAAGCAAAATAACAAGCCAACAAATGAGTATGTCCAAGAAATTGAAACCTTGGCAAAACAACTCGAAATGGCATACATTTCCGATGGTCTGCCAAGTGAAATAGCCAAAAAATATTCAACACAAACGGCCATTAAATCACTTACCAAAAATGCCAAATCGGACAAAGCTAAATTATTATTACAGGCAGGGACTTTCAATCAGCTTAGCGATGTTGTTACTAAACTTGTTGAACTAAGCAACGAATCAGAAGATGTGTTCAGAGTAAATATGGTACGGTATAAACCAAACTACCGCAATAATCGTAACCAAAATTCAAACAGGGGTAGTAGCAAGTATAATTACCGCGTTAGAGGTGGTCGTTATAATAACAACAATAATCAACAGCAGCGAAGATCCTTTAACCAGAATAATCCACAAAATCGCAATAACAATCAGAATCCAAACAATGACAGAAACGGTAACAGAAACGTGAGAGCAATCGATGCTGATTCGGAAAACGGTTACAGACCCCAGCAAGCCCAACTGGGGACTTATCAGGAATAAATAACACATGCACATTACTTAACGTAAACCTAAAGTTCTGCAATTATGTGATTGTCGAGAGTTCTAATAATGACTCGTCAAACGCATTTTTGTTAGACACTGGGTCCGATATAAGCATAATAAAACGAAAATTTATTAACAATATACGTATAATATTGAATACAGATTTTACTTATAAGCTAACAGGTATTGGGAAAGGCACAATAGCAACTTTGGGATACATTGAAAATACGTTCTTTTTCAAAAATTTTAAACTGAAGCATAACCTACAGGTGGTTGAAGACAATTTTCCTATACCTTGTGATGGTATTATTGGATTAGATTTCATCGAAAAGTTTAATTGTGTTTTAGATTATAATTCATCTAAAAGTTTGTTTGTCATTAGACCAGTTTTTTCAAATTCGTGTGAAATTCTCCAAATCCTTGATGCTCCAAAATTAAATGCCATATCTTTACCAGCAAGAGCAGAAGTTATCAGAAAGATCACTGTTAATATCAATGAGGAAGAATTCTTAATCCCAAATCAAGAAATAGCCCCAGGAATATTTGTATCAAATACAATTGCATGTAAAAAATGCACATATGTCAAAATTTTAAGCACAACACATCAAAATATTTTGCTAGAAGATTACAAAATTGCAGGTGAAAGTTTAGAGTCATATACCATATTGCAGATAGACCCAATCAAAAAATGTGATGAAAGAGACAAAATTATTTTACAAAAACTTGAAGGTAATTGTCCTTTGATATTTAGAGAAAAATTATTAAATTTGTGCAGAAATTATACAGACATTTTTGCAATTGAAACAGACAAAGTTACATGCAATAATTTTTACAAACAAAAATTAAAGCTGAAAGACGATACACCCGTCTATATAAAAAATTATCGATTACCCCAAGTTTACAAACCCGAAATAGAAAAACAATTTAATAAAATGATTGAAGATGATATCATTGAACCTTCAGCGTCAGAATACAATAGCCCTATACTCCTTGTTCCCAAAAAGTCATTACCGGGGTTGGCAGAAAAAAAATGGAGATTAGTAATTGACTTTCGTCAGTTGAACAAAAAACTAACATCAGATAAATACCCTTTACCTCGTATTGATGACATTCTAGACCAGTTAGGTCGAGCTAAATATTTTTCCTGCTTAGATCTTATTTCAGGCTTTCATCAAATAGAACTAGATGCTTCATCCAGAGACTTAACTTTATTTTCTAGTATAAATGGATCATTTAGATTTAAAAGATTACCATTTGGACTCAAAATAGCTCCGAACTCCTTCCAACGCATGATGCAGATAGCATTTTCAGGTCTAGGTCCAAGCAAAGCGTTCGTATACATGGATGATCTTATTGCAATAGGTTGTTCGGAAGAACATATGATCAGTAACTTAAAATCAATTTTCGAAATATGTAGAAAAACTAATCTTAAACTACATCCAGATAAATGTACTTTCTTTTCATCGGAAGTGACCTTCTTAGGGCATAAATGCACCGACAAGGGCATACTGCCAGACGAATCGAAATTTGAAAAAATTTTAAATTACCCAAAACCATCTAACGCAGATGTAATTAAAAGATTCGTAGCTTTCGTCAACTATTACAGAAGATTCATTCCCAATTTCTCTCTTTACTCTATACATTTGACTAGGCTTACACGGAAAAAAGCACAATTCAACTGGACTGAAGATTGCGAAAAATCATTTGACTATTTGAAAAATTCCCTTATGAATCCCAAAATTTTAAAATATCCAGATTTCAACAATTAATTCTGTATAACCACAGATGCCAGCAAAATAGCATGTGGCGCTGTCCTAAGTCAGGAATACGATGGCTTACAACTTCCAGTTGCATTCGCCTCCAAAACTTTCACGAAAGGCGAAAGTAACAAATCAGTAATTGAACAGGAACTCACTGCCATTCATTGGGCAGTAAAATTTTTCAAGCCATACATCTATGGTACTAAATTTTTAATCAGAAATTATCACAAACCCTTGACATATCTTTTTGCTTTAAAGAACCCATCATCTAAACTCACCCGTATGCGTCTTGATCTCGAAGAATTCGATTTCGATATTGAATATATAAAAGGTAAAGACAACTGTGGCGCTGATGCATTATCGCGTATTGATTTTGGGCTTATCAAACGCCTTAATGTAGATAACGCACAGATTTGTGCAGTGCAAACAAGATCAAAATCTCATCAAAACGTAAATATAAACCCTTCACCTGTGAAAACAAATGAAATTAGACAACAAATATATGAAACGATAACTCACAAAGAAATGAAAAAAATACCTTGCCTTAAATTAAATGAAAGCATGCAGAAACTACTCATTATGAAAGGAAAAATAAAACTTCTAGAAGTATATGTCAAAAACCTAATTGTTAAAGGGAAAATTTTACTAGAGAAATTCTTCCCTAGACTTGAAAAATTAGTCAACAAAATAGGTTTAAGCAACATAAAAATTGCATTAAATGATGACCTTTTTAAATATACAAGTGTATACAATTTTAAAGAAGTAGGCAACGAGTTATTAAAGAAAATGAAAATTGCGTTAACGCCAGAAATTAAAACAATAGCGGATCCAAATGAAAAAACTGAAATTTTAATTAAATTCCACAATGATCCAAGCCTAGGTGGACATAGCGGAATTAACCGACTATTAACAAAAATTAGAAAATATTACACATGGAAAAATATAACCTATGATGTGCGTAAATTTGTGAAGAATTGCGAAAAATACAAATTAAACAAGTCAGGCATAAAATCCAAAGAACCATTGGTAATTACTCAAACACCTCAAAAGCCTTTTGACAGAATACAAATTGACACAATAGGTCCATTACCAATATCGATCTTGGGTAATGAATACGCAGTAACAATCATATGTGAACTTACAAAATATCTCATAGCAATTCCAGTTACAAACAAGTCAGCCAAAACTATAGCAAAAGCAATCGTCGACAATTTTATTTTGATATACGGCTCAGTTAAAGAAATACTAACCGATTTAGGAACTGAGTATAAAAATCAAATATTTGCAGAGATATGTAAACTTCTAAATATAAACCAAATTAATTCAACCCCTTATCACCATCAAACTTTAGGAATGGTCGAAAGGAGTCATAGAACCTTTAATGAGTACATACGATCGTACCTTTCCCCTGATAAAGCCGATTGGGACGAATGGTTAACGTATTTTGTATATTGTTACAATACAACACCATCGTCAGTTCATGGCTACGCTCCGTTTGAGCTAGTATTTGGAAAAACACCACAGCCCTATAGCTTTATGAATAAGAAAACATCACCAATTTATAACTTTGAAGCATATGATAAAGAGCTGAAATTTAGACTTCAAGAAGCTCACAAGCGAGCTTTAAAACTTGTAGATCATGCAAAGCTAAAATCAAAGGAACTATATGACAGAAATTGTTCAGGGCAATCAATTCAACTAAATGATAAGGTCTATTTGTACGACGATGCTAGTCACAAACTAGACAACGTCTTCAAGGGTCCTTATCAAGTGATTGAAATGGATAACAGAGGAAATTGCAAAATTACAAACGGTTCAAAAACATTAAATGTACACAAAAATAGATTAAAATTAGGATAATCATGAAAATTTCTATCTACATAATAATTATAAACATTTGAGCTCAAATTTACCAACATTACTGTATTTTAAATAATCTCAAATTTACCAACATTACTGTATTTTTACTAATCTCAAATTTACCAACATTACTGTATTTTTAATAATCTCAAATTTACCAACATTACTGTATTTTTAATAATCCCAACTTTACCTACATTAGTTCATTTTACTGTAGTATTAATAAAACAAAAAAAAAAAAAAAATTCTATATCCTGTATTCAAAAACATTAAATAAGAATTTTATTACGTAAATATTAATATTTGTACATAATTTCTTTATTCAACATTTTTCAAAATATAAATAACATAATTTGTCACTTAAAATTAATATAAAAAAAAAAATCTTCAAACTAATTTTTTTTTTTTCCAAATGATTGGAGGTGTAGCGTGACAATGCAAATCAATACATACTTCGTTCATACTACATATAAACTCATATTGCACTTATCACCCTAAGTGTAAGTGCAGTATCAAATAGCGCGGAATTTATTCAACTCCAAATTCCACAATAACTTATTAAAGTTATTGAGCGCGTCATATTTCGGAATTTATTGAACTCCAAATTCCACAATAACTTATTAAAGTTATTGACCGCGTCATATCTCGTTTATTCTCATAGTTTCGCGTTTAGTCATTGAACTCAAGTATCAATGTCGAATTGCATCGATACTTGACTTTCTACTCTTGTCATGTACACCCTTCTTCGTAAGTTTCTTTTTAGATTAAGACTAGCATAAGAAGTCAGTCAAGGAGTGTAACTGTATTGAAAATGTTTGGTCACTCGCGATCCAACCGAAATAAATAAAATTAAAACTAAAATTAAATATTGTTTTTTTTTTACTTCGATAGCAACCAAGCTATCCTAACAGATGGAGTTTCACTTCATACCACCCAGAGCCCCCCACTTCGGTGGATTGTGGGAGGCTGCGGTCAAGTCAGCCAAGCATTTGATGCACAGAAGTATCGAAACTGCATCTCTTACCTACGAGGAATTGGAAACCTTGATAATAGAAATCGAAGCTATCTTGAATTCTAGACCACTAACCGCCATGTCAGACAACCCAAATGATTTAACGGCATTGACTCCTGGTCATTTTTTGATAGGAGAGCCTTTAACAGCCAGCATACATCCAAATGCAGAAATAAATCAACAAGGTTTATTATCATGATGGAAATTGGTTAATTACATCAAAAATGAATTTTGGAGAAGATGGTCAGTAGAATATCTCCACGAGTTGCAAAATCGATGTAAGTGGAAGGTGCCGTGCAGCAATATTGAGCCAAATACCATAGTTATAATTCAAGATGACTGCAAACCTGTAATGAAATGGCCCTTCGGAAGAATTATAAATACTAGCAGAGTAGCAGATATCCAAACTTCAAAGGGAATTATTCGAAGACCCATCAGCAGACTATCACCACTTCCTTGCAAGCAAGATAATACGTTTACCAAAGGTAATCTAGCACAGCCAAATGAAACAAACATCGCTTATAGTGATAAGACAGTACAACACGCCGAGAAACACAAAGCCAGCACCACATCATCAAACGATGACAAAATTGTCTCTAAAAAAAGGAAACCTAACTCATTTGCAACATCCATGGTGACGTTATTATTAACCTGCCTCATCGTACCGTTTCTAAGGGAACACCCATCAACATTACACAATTTCCATCGCAGCCTGGAATACACTTTGACAATTTGGGAAATTCGAAATTAATATCAAATGAATGGAGCCTAGTTGTTTATTATGACTTAAACCAGTATTGGAATGAATTTGAGATGTTAAACAATGGCACAAACCTTCTACAGCATTTATGTAGCCAAATAAATCAGAAGAGTAGTTGTTTATCGCTGTTCGATCAAATTCAGTACTCCATTTCTGAAATAGTTGAAGACAACGGATTGCTTGCACGTCGTCCTGTGGCCGTCAGAGCAAGACGAGGAGCTGTAAATTTTGTGGGCAACATAGCCAATTCACTTTTTGGAGTACTAGACAATCAGTATGCAGAGGAGATGTCAAGGAAATTAAAACAATTTTCAAGCAATGATGAGTTAATTTTAAATTTGTTGAAAAACCAGACATCTGTCATAGACTCAACGATTAACATCATCAAAACAGATCAAAAGAATGCAGAGAAGAAATTCGAAAGTTTAGATATTCAGATCACCGAAACCATCATCCGAATAAACAATAATACAGAAGAACTATATCAGCACAGAAAACAACAATTGTTCTCATCATGGTTTAATACGTGAAAGTATCTAAACAATTCTGAATGATCTGGACATTGCATTCCAAACAGCTTCAAGCAACACCCTATCAGCCAGATCCACTTATACAAATTTTATATGACATAGTGAATGATATAAGTGTCGATATGTTCACATTCCGTGCAGCGCTGGCCGAAATATCAGATGCAGTCAGGAATCTACGAAATGGCACTGACGGTATGCCGGAGTTCATTTTACATCAAAAAACATCCGTCATCAGTTCTGCACCCAATCAAACGCAGCAAAACTTTCCAGATTCCCTCATAATGCATCTTCCATTTTTGAAGAAATCTTAGAAGCAGCTACACATTCTCCCTCGGCTTTTTCTTTTTCTCCACCTTCGGCCTCTCTCTTCGTTAAACCAAGCGAACTAGCCGCTGCTAATCCTGTCTCTGCACCTCGCAAATTAATCCATCAATTCGGAACCTCATGGAGATCATCCGAATGGGATAATAGGATCAGAAAATTAAAGTAAAGACAAGCATATCCTGGATTCTTCTAACTGCCTGAAGATGTCTTCCAAGGCCAGAAAATTTTGCAGTTTCAAACTAAGCTCTTCTGGTGACAGTGTGTTGCATGACGAGTAGATAATCGTCGAATGGATGGACAGGCCTGGAAAGAAGCAGAAGACACGTCTAAACCTTATAAAACTGCCAGTAAGCCTAGGAATAGTGGCGGCCGTGGAGTAGTGGGTAGAGTGTGTGGCTCATACGCCAGAAAACCCAGGTTCGAATCCCCCATCTGACACAGAAAGTTTTTCAATTGAATTAATTTTTCAGTTCGGCCGTGACCTATCTGGCAAACCTCAGAGAGTAAAAAACTGCCATGAAAAGCTTCTTGAGAACATAAGCCGTTCGGAGTTGGCATAAAACTGGCCCAGTTCTCGATTATTTGGGATCAAACATTTCACAACACACACAACACAATTGATCATAAGAAGCTCGGTCAATGACTTTTCAAGGGCTGAAATGGCCATTTTTTTTAAGGCTAGGAATAATCCTACCTCTAATTGTATTTCCAATTTTAATTTTCATCATTATTCTCCTTTCAATTCTGATTTCAAATCTGATTCAAAGTCTAACTCTAAGTTAAACTTGTATCCTAAATCTAATTTCAGTTCTAGCTCTAAATCATATTTTAAGAATCCCTTACATAAAGAACACAAACACCTACCTGTTCCTTACCACAAACCTAATTCATCAAACAAACATGTGCAACAAAAATCCCATAAAAAACTAACATTTTCCTCATATTTTCTCCTTTTGTCAAGCAGAATACTACTGTAACCAACAATAAGGTTAATATTCCTAACAAGTCAACGGCAAAATCTTCTACTTATCAAAAGTGGAACCGAGTTTCATTTAATCTTCACGACAATGAAGCCAACATCGATAAGTGTCCTAATTTCATTCACTCCCATATCTTAAATCCATCATCACCTTCCGGAAGTGTTTTGCCAAAACGTGCTCTCAACATAAGTGCACCAGCTTTCACTCCAAACAGAGTATTATATCCCTCTTATGCTCACGCAACTACACCCTTAGTAGACACGGCTACCACAACACCAGCTTCTCCTACTTTTCTCGATCCTCTTCTTCCGCCTTTAGCAAAATTGACAAAAATTCTAGCGGAGACAAGCACTGATGGTCGATTTGTTATGTCTCGTCTAAGAGACCGGAGGTTATATAAAAATGTACACCTATACCTTGCATATCTACAGGGCATATCTATAGGGTGTCAAGGGGGTGGACACTGTGAGGTGAAAGAGTCTGTTTGCTTCAACCTGGCGGAGCCAGCTCGATATTCACAGTTAAACTCCAAGTCTACTCTCATGCTACCACATACATATTTGTGTGTTAGCACGCTTGTCCGATGGCAAGTGCCCGTGGTGGCACCTGGGCGCTGTGCTACCAACCGGCAGCATGGTGGCGGATGAGAGGGGCGAAACCCAAAAAAACCCAGAAGCGTTTGACCCTTAGTGGGCGGCTCACTGGTCTGCGTCTGTACCGTAGCGGTCGTCAGTATTCACACCTGTCTGTAGGTATAAACGGATAAGGGAAGGTCACCCCAAAAATAAACCATTTACCAGGAATGTCGTGTAATAACGCAACTACTCCAGGTGGAAACCACAGTAGTGGAAATCCACCCATGGGCAATCCCACGGTCGAGGGAAGGATTCTGGAGGTCTCAAACAACATTTCTGCCCCAAAAACTGCTGCAGCGGTGGCGCACTCGGCCGCTGCACCAGTCAAAGCTACGAGCAGCAACACTACAACCGAGAACCCATTTAAAATGAGCTCTAAGGTTCAGCGATCGCCAACTAAAGGCACACACAATGAGATCCAGAAGCTTATAAGACTGGGAAATCTGGCCTGCGAAGACCTCTCAATTGAGCTGTTCGCCGATAACGCGAACAAGAAAAAGGTCAACGCGAGTGCTTCACAAGTCCATAAGGACTCTCAGACGGACCCAATTTTTGCGCATGGCTACAAGGCTACTCCCAAAAGAGCAAGCTAACGCAGCAGTGACTCGCGGAAACCTCCGCCAAAAAAGACTCGACAGCAGCAGCTTGCTGTCCAAGAGACTGCTCTAAAGCTATCCTATAGCGAAGTGGCTAATTCGTCTCCTCTGCCAAAAACTCCGGCAAAGCGAATGGTTGAGCCTTGGACAAAGGTCTCTAGAAAGCACAAAAAACGCAAAAAACCGCCTCAGAAGCTGGCTAGACCTGATGCAATCGTCGTAGCAAAAGCAGGTAAGCTTTCATATAGCGATATCATCATGCGGATGAAACATGAAAAATCGCTTGAAAAGTTCGGCGAAAACGTTTCGAGAGTAAAGCGCACTGAAAAAGGTGAAGTACTTATCCAGCTTAAGCGCACAACCACCCAGTCAACCCAGGAGCTGAAGAAAGAATTTGATATGGTTTTCAATGGCCAAGCCGAAACGAGGACTCTCACGCAAGAAACACAGGTCGAGATCAAGGATCTTGACGAGGTTACAACACCGGAAGATGTCTGCAGCGCAGTCCAAAAGCAGCTCGGCGACTTAAAGGTGGCAAGAGTGAAATCACTCCGTAAAGCCTATGCAGGCACGCAAACAGCGGTCATAAGCCTTCCAGCACTGCAGGCGAGGAAGCTGATAGAGACTGGCAAGCTCAGAGTTGGCTGGGTCATTTGCAGAGTCCGCGAAAAAGTTACGCCAACCAGGTGCTTTAAGTGTCTCGACTTTGGACACACGGCAAAATCTTGCAACAGCACAGACCGAAGTAAGTGCTGTATGAAATGTGGCAAAGAGGGCCACAAAGCAAAAGAGTGTTCTGCGGAAGCAAGCTGTTTCTTGTGCTTAGAAAGAAAATGCTCGGAAACAAATCACCGTGCCGGAAGCTGGAAATGTTCGTCCTTTTCAGGAGCTAGCAAGCCTAGGAAATGATGAGGTTCTTACAGTTGAATCTCAGCAACTGTCGCGCAGCGCAAGATCTTTTAGCGCAAACCGTTCGAGATCTAAGCACTGATGTTGCTATCTTGAGTGAGCCTTATAACGCGAAAGCACCAGGAGTCTGGGCATTAGACACTTCTGGAAGAGCCGCCATATGGTCCTGCGGAAGACATCCTTCCCTAATGATGCAGCATACACATGCAAACGGTTTTGTTCGTGTAGAAGTTATGGGCACACATATTGTAAGCTGCTACCTTGCACCAAGTCTATCCATAGAAGAGTTTGCTGTTACTGTCGACGCAATAGTTGACGATGTTAGAGGAATCAGTCCAGTTGTTATTGCTGGTGACTTCAACGCGTGGGCCGTAGACTGGGAAAGCCAGAGAACGAACCAAAGAGGGCTCATTATTCTGGAGGCTTTTCCTTCGTTAGATGTTGTGATTTTAAACACGGGAACGCAGTGTACATTCTCCAACGCGAATGGCAGCTCAGTAATTTACCTGACATTTGCCAGTTGTGACCTGAGCACGCAAGTACAGTGGCAAGTAAGCGCGTCTACACGCATAGCGATCACTAAGCAATCGTGTACACGTTGGAAAGGCAAACCAACCGACGGAGCAGAGGCCCCCATAGCGAGCCATCATACAAGGTCGAAACGCTTGATGAAGGTATCCTCACAGCAATGATGGCTGACATACACCTAACTGGTTCAGCACAGAATATGGCTAGGCAAGCAACAGAGCAGCTGAAAAGATCTTGCGGCGCAGCGATGATGTTGCGAAGACCAAGTAAGCACCACCACGAGCCTGTGTACTGGTGGACCGCCGAAATCGCCGAAGCACGCAGCCAATGCTACCAAGCCAGAAGAAGTTACTACCGCGCCAGAGGGACCGACAGGTTCGAAGAACTGCGCGAGGTCTATAGAGAGCGCAGGAAGCTGCTCAAACACAAGATTCGTTCGAGGAAGCACGAGTGCTTCTTGCAGTTATGCGACGAAGCGGACGTAACCCCATGGGGTACCGCCTATAGACTGGTAATGAAAAAGATGAAGTCATTCGGACGACCACCACCCACGTGCCCTCACATACTTATCCGCATTGTAAGTGTGCTCTTCCCTCAGCAACCACCGATGCAGCCCGTCATTAATCATGGCGACGTGCAAGTCTTTTCCATGGTAACCGCAGAAGAGGTAATGAAAATCTCCAATGCTATTCATAGCGAGAAGGCCCCAGGGCCAGATAAAATCCCGAACCGCGATAAAAATGGCCATCGCAGCCCAAACACAAGCCTTCGTACAGCTGTATAACGCTTGTCTCACAGAGGGCATATTCCCCGCACAATGGAAGACGCAAAAGCTTGTGCTAATACCAAAAGGTAGCGGCTCTCTGGAGGATCCCTCAGCCTACCGTCCTATATGCTTGCTCGACACAATAGGCAAGATCTTCGAGAAAGTGCTGTACAACCGCCTCGAAGAAGCATTACAATCCAGAGGAGGACTCTCGAGCCAACAGTTTGGTTTCCGAAAGAGTCACTCTACGTCCGATGCCATAAAACTGGTTACAAGCATAGCAAGTAAAGCTATTGAAGGCACTAGCTGGAAGAAGGGGGCAAAGCAGTATTGCCTGTTGGCAACGCTGGATGTGCGAATTGCCTTTAATTCCGCAAACTGGTATACGATAATGAAAGCGCTCGCAAAATTTGAAATTCCACGCTACCTCTCTAAGATATTATCGAACTACTTCGATGGTAGAATACTACGCTATGCAACAGACGAGGGGATAATGGTGTATAACGTCTCCGGTGGTGTTCCACAGGGGTCAGTCCTAGAGCCCCTGCTGTGGAACGTTATGTATGACGACGTCCTTAGACTCGCAGTTCCCACAAGCGTTAAGATCGTCGGCTTTGCGGACGACCTAGCGGTTGTGGCCACTGCAAAACATCTTGAAGAAGTCGAGGCACTCAGTAGTGTGGCGATCGGCATTATATATAACTGGCTTATGTCAGTAGGTCTTTGTCTAGCCGAACATAAAACCGAAGCGGTGCTCATAAGCATAACCATATAACACCAAACTCTACGTTAATAAAAGTACTTCATAAGAATAATAACAGCAGTTAGTCAGGCATTTTAATTTTTCCAATTTTTGTTCAAGAAAGGTCCATAATATTTAATGTTTGCAAACTTTATGTTGCAAAAATAATTTAAATTCAAAATTGCATTTTTGACTCATTTTCATTGACACATTAAAAGCTTCAGTAATATTACGACACGAGGTCAAAAGAGAGCATTTATGTTTGAAAAAATTTACATAAATGATTGCCGAAAATTCGTTTTTGTTCTGATTTTTTCAAAAATGCCCAATCTATCGAATAAAATGTCAAATTTGAAAATATGCTTTGGCAAGCGATCATGATCACACACATCACAATTTTCTTAACTTGTTCTCATAATTTTTGGATGCTTGAAAGATGCACACAAAATTCCTTCTAAAGTTTTTCAAATCCGAATGAATTCAAGAATTATTTATATCAATTCCCGAGTAAAGCCGGGTATCCAGCTAGTATATATATAAAAACAAATAATCAAAATACAAACAATTTTGCTTAAGCCGATATAACGCATTTATAAAAGTAAGCAGAGGTAGAACAGCATTTGGGATACATCTGCATTAAAATATTAATATTAGAGCTAAGTTCATTAAAACACACATTCGGTTATGATTGTTATGATGATTTTTTTTTTGTTAGAAGGAAAATTTTTAATGCTTACATTGTCACCTGTATCCGAATCATTGGAAAATATTTAATCGGAGAAATTAGAGAATGACGATTCAAATTTTGTTTTCCTGATTCTGGACATACGGCTTTCAGATTGTAAGCGATCTCTTCTTTACAGCGTGCGTTCGAATTGATGGATCTGATTGACAAGTTCGTGTAGCTACCCACCTTGGATAATAGGGCGGGTGTGTCTTCCGCAGTTCATCATCGTTAATTTCCGACTCTTCTTCTCCTTCAGATACTCTATTTGACTTTGAATGAAAAGGCGGATTTGCAGAGTTTTCATCGTCAAAATTAAGCAAGTTACTCAAACTAGTTGCACTTGAAAACTGGGCTGGTGTGTTCTCTTCGTGAAACGTATTCAATTCATCTTCAAAAATACTACGTAGTCGGAGTTGTTCGAAGTGGAAACCTGAATGGTGTAGCTTGTAGTACGCAATATGACGTCCGTGGCTCGTAGCTGTAGTTGTAGCACAAGTTAAGCTAACTTTATTTTGTGAGTACTATGCTGGCCTGAAATTTGTATTATTGATGCTTTTTCAGGATGGAGTAAATCAAATTGATACTGCAAACGTTGTCGGTACCGAAATAAGTGTTCGCAATCAACAATATTTGTAAAATCGTAAAAATTGAAAAATATGTGTTCTCTCAAGCGCTCACGCCCTTGTAGACATATTTTTTCACGTAGCTTGCTACACACTGAACAGCTGATGAGGTTACTACATGGAATCGCTACAACATCATCGCATCCTGCTCCATGCTTGAAGTCTAACGTGGTGCGTGGCCCAGTTTGTGTACTTAACGAACTGTTGCGCCTGGGTGACTGCGGTTGTAGCTGGTGCTGTGGCTGTGCCACGGATGCTGGTGAGCCACCGTTGATGTAGCCGCCGTTTGTTGTGGAGCTCCCTGTGATGTAAATAGCTGCTGCCTTTTGTGCTGCTCTGCAAAAGAAAACTGTTTCTCTTGTTAACAGTTTACCGGCACCCAGCTCAACGTGCCCTTACCTGCTCTTCCAGAAACTGCTGTTGTTGGTGATGTTGCTGCTGTGTCACGCTGTGTGGCAAATTCCAAAAGGAAAAACAATTTTCTTTCACATGGGCTGAAGTTTCGCCATTTGCAACGTTGCCAATTTTCCTTGAAAAATTGACAACTGCCAAATGGGGTGTGTCTAGAAAATAGAAAATATGTCTTTAAGGATGCGCCTTTAAGTTTATATGTGTGACACACTTGCCTAGATTATTTAACAAGGCTCACGAACTTGGCAAGCCTCCCCGCCCTCACAATGTTCTCTTGAACTATTGACAGCTGTCGCATTCACAGTGCGACAGCTGGACAGGACTCGTGACAGCTGTCTGAATTAAAGAAAACTGTCAGATTTGAATTAAATAAATCTGTATAATTTACATAAAAGAAAAGCTGTCGAATGAACAAATGAAAAAATGCCAGGTTTGTATGGCACGAGAAATGTCAGATTTTAATAAACAAAAACTGTCAGATTTGAATAAAAATAAAAAATGTCAGATTTGAAAAAATAAAAATGTGAAAAATAAAAATACAATAGTAAATTCAAATAGTAATAGTCAGATTTGTATAACAAGAAATGTCAAAATTAAATGAAAGGAAATGTCTGCCGTCAATTTAAGCAAGTAGTGTCAGCTGTCAAAGTCAAAGTGTCAGCTGTCCCACCTTGAACGCGTCAGCCGTGAGATGAACAGTATGTCACTCATATATGCATACGACACCACTATGGCGAATTCTGGCCTCCATGTTCAAATGTGAACTCAACTTCCCAGTAAAAGCCAACTTCAAACATGGAAGCAAGAATCCACCACGTTTGGTGCCGTTACAAACTCAACCTCTGACATCACTTCTAAAAAAGGGAAAACACTGGAAGTGGACAGAGCCCCAACAGGAGGCGTTTGAAGAATTGAAAACAAAGCTCACCGAGGCACCGGTATTGGCATGTCCGGATTTTAGTCAAACGTTCACCCTTCAAACTGACGCCAGTGAAAGCGGATCGAGTGCAGTACTCACACAGGTTATTGAAGGATCCGAACGCGTCATAGCGTATGCAAGCAGACACCTCAACAAGGCAGAAAATAACTATTCGCCCACCGAAAACGAGTGTTTGGCCATCGTGTGGAGTATCCGAAAGATGCGACCATTCCTGGAGGGATCCCAGTTTGTCGTTACCATGGATCACGTGACCCTAAAGTGTAGAGTCCGTCAGATCGAATAGCAAGGTGGGCACTTGAACTACAACAGCTCAATTTGACGGTACAGTACCGTCGAGAGAAGCAAAATCTCGTTGCGGATGCCCCTTCGAGACAACCAGTGGAGCTCCAGAGAGTGACCTTGAGAGACAGTGGAAAACCAGATTGTCCGTGGTTAAGTAAGAAATGCATGGAAGTAAAGAAGTTTCCAAACAAGTTTTCGGACTATGTCAACATTGCAGGCCAGCTTTACTTTGCGTTGCGACATCGGATCGAGAGCCTGTGTTAAAAGAGAATCACGATAGTCCAGGTGCCGGACACCTGGGTATCCTGAAGACGATGCTGATTTTGTAGGGCCCTTGCCATGTTCAAAACATGGCAACTCGATGTTATTGGTATTTTTCGACCGTTTTTCACAGTGGACTGAGCTGATACCGCGCTGCAAAGCGACAGCAGATGGTTTTATCAAGGCATTCCATAAACGAATCGTGGGAAGATACGCAGTACCTAAAGTCCTCATCACAGACAATGATACGTAGTTCACGAGTAGGATATTTAAACGCTACATAGAGGAGTTAGGTGTGCAGCAGCAGTTCACTGCACCTTACACATCACAAAAAAACCCAACAGAGCGAGCGAATAGAACGGTAAAGGCGATGATCGCAATATTCGTATTCGAACAGCGCATCTCAGCGAGATGTATTCTTTCTTAGTTGCCATTGTTAACGAAGATAGATGAGAAGTGATTCACACAGTTGTAAGCGACACCAATTCCGACGACTATAGATAAAAATACATACGACGCGAAATTCCAAGCATCAAGAGCTCGATTGCGGCGATACGTACTGAGAATGATGAATCAGGGGCGACGTATCAAACTATTAGGAGACGATCAGAAGTACATCCGAATGGAGTGTTCCATATACATTCGGTCGAAGCAGTACGCCCAAATTCTAAACGACTATGAATACGATTCCTGAGGGTGCGGAGATTCCGAACGACCCACATGGTGATAACGACGAAAATGAGAACGACAACGACCACCCACCAGAACCCCAGTTGCTAATAGTGAAGACAGGAATTCGCATGTGCCAGCCTCTGGACCGGAGGTGGAGACATCAGCCCTTGAGGGGGATCCGATGCCCCGTGACGGAGATGACAACGCCAGTGAAGTTACCACACAAGAAGATCAAAATAGCTCTGGCAGCACGAGTAGCTCCAATAGCTCAGACGAGGATAGCGGCGAAGAAGGCCAAACAGGTAAGAGTAGTTCAGAGTCCGACAGGAAAGCCAACCCACGGAAGAATCCGAGGCTAGATGTCAACTACGAGACAAGGCAGTTGAGCCGCATCCAACAGAGGCCATTATTGTCCACAGCCGACGCCTCAGCCAATCCAAAGCGAACCGAAAGACGTCGATTTGAGTCGGTACAGCGACGACGTCAGGATCCAGCTGCGCGTGAAAATAAATGATGCCCTAGCGCACCGCCGGAAGATGACGCGGATGTCTTTTATGGTAACGATCCAAGGAGCCGTATTCCAAATCAAAATTGCGTGTTCCGGCCGGGTCACCATTTTGCAAGCCTTTCGTTCCCTACAATTTTGCCCACGCACCCTGTGCTCAAGATAGACAAAAGCTAACGATAAGCTGGTGCTGACATTCAGCTGAATAAGTATACAAAAGCTGTTGGCGTCAACCAATAGGAAGGCAGAGAATAAAAAAAGCTTACTGGAAAGCTCTGCCTCTAGCATATAAATAGCGTCACAATAGCAAGATTTCGGTGAGTTCTGTGGGAGCAGCAGCCAAGGTAAGTAGATTAGAAATTAGATAGAAAGCCGGAGGAAATATTCTTTCCACTGGCCGTAGTTAAATTAGTAGACCTTTTGGTATTATTTGTTATGATGCGAGAAGGGGGGGGGGGGGGGGGGAGAACTAAGGAAACATTCTTTGCATTGGTCATCGGTAGTAGTGTTACAGCAGAGGTCAAATATTAGTGCGTAGAATAGGAGAGGGGGAACACCTGGGGAAATATTCTTTCTACTGGTCAGAGTTGGTAGTTTCAGAAAGAGATTAAATATTATTGCGTAGAATGAGAGAGGGGAAGACCTGAGGAAATATTCTTTCCTCTGGTCATAGGAAATAGTTTTAGAAAAGAGTAAATATTATTTCATAAAATAGGAGAGGGGAAGACCTGAGGAAATATTATTTTCACCGGTCAGAGTTGGTAGTTTTAGAAGAGATTAAATATTATTGCGTAAGACAAGAGAGGGGAAGACCTTAGGAAATATTCTTTTACTGGTCTGAGTTGGTAGTTTAAAAGAGATGAAATTTTTTTTTCGTATAATGAGGGAGAGGGAAGACCTAAGGAAACAGTCTTTCCATTGATCATAGGAAATAGTTTTAGACAGGAGTAAATATTATTTCATAGAATCGGAGAGGAAAGATCTGAGGAAATATTCTAGTTTATAAAGAGTAGAATATGTAATATAGTAGTTTAGAAAGGGATTAAATATTATTGCATAGAATAAGTGAGAGGGGAAAGGCGTAAGGACTTTCCGTAACTTTCGTAACTTTCCACTGGGGAGAGTAATAGTCTTAGATTAGAAATTAAATGTTATTTAATAGAATTGGAGAGGGGAAGACCGGAGGAAGTATTCTTTCCACTGATCCGAGTTGGTAGTTTTAGAATAGATCAAATATTATTGCATAGAATGAGAGAGGGAAGACCTAAGGGAACATTCTTCCCACTAGTCAAAATCGGTAGCTTAAACGAAAGTTAATATTATTTTTTTTAGAGTGAGGAGGGGCAGATTTTCTCTTCCGATTAGAAGGGACAGATAGTCGCGTGACGGGGCGCATGAGAAGAAAACAGCCGTAAGAAACGTAGTTCTAATGAGAATTGTTTATATAGAAATAAGAGGAAATAAACGTATAGAACGAAAGAAACTGCGGTCCGCAAATCTATATAAATGTTTGCAACGAACCTTGGAGCAGGCGAGAAATACCTCAGACAAGAGAACGTTTCGCTACAAGTGCTTTGTGCTATTTAACCAATTAATAAATAAAAATGTCTTGTGGAAAAAATAATTGCACAGCTGAAGACAAAAAATGCACCCAAAATCAATTGCAATGGGCTTTGTAGTAAACTATTTCATTTCAGTTATATTGGTTTGTCGAAAAGAAGCCTCAACTACATACTAGAATTTGCAGCAAACTTTTTATTTTTCTGTGATGAGTGCAGAGAAATATCGCCCTCTCACATAATGCTCGCAATAAAGTGTCTTAATGACTCTTTTGCTACCGTGATATCTGAAAACAATAAATTTGTAATAAAGCGTCAAAACAATTTGCCAACTTTGATAACGCCAATCAGATATTTGAAGACATTAGTAATTCTTTAGAGGCTTCGAAAAGCACCATTGAAGTACAATTAACAAATGTATGATAAAATATATAACTATTAACATTTTTAGCAAAGCGGCAGCAATAAAAACTCTTACATCCAGGCCGCACTTAGTGACCTAAAAATTAAATAAATTAAAACTTTAGTATGTTGAAAAAATCCGAATCAATTCAAGAAATACGTGAAAGTATCTAATCAATTCTAAATGATCTGGACATTGCATCCCAAACAGCTTCTAGCAACACCCTCTCAGCCAGGTCCACTTATACAAATTTTATATAACATAGTGAATGATATAAGTGTCGATATGTTCACATTTCGTGCAGCGCTGGCCGAAATATCAGTTGTAGTCAGGTATGCCGGAGTTAACTTTACATCAAAAAACATCGTCATCAGTTCTGCACCCAATTGAACGCAGCAAAACTTTCCAGATTCCCTCATAATGTATCTTCCATTTTTGAAGAAATCTTAGAAGCAGCTACACATTCTCCCTCGGCTTTTTCTTTTTCTCTCTCTTCGTTAAACCAAGCGAACTAGCCGCTGCTAATCCTGTCTCTGCACCTCGCAAATTAATCCATCAATTCGGAACCTCATGGAGATCATCCGAATGGGATAATAGGATCAGAAAATTAGTGAACGAAAGTTTTAAGACTACATTGTTAATTAAGGACATAGCAGTAAAGACAAGCATATCCTGGATTCTTCTAACTGCCTGAAGATGTCTTCCAAGGCCAGAAAATTTTGCAGTTTCAAACTAAGCTCTTCTGGTGACAGTGTGTTGCATGACGAGTAGATAATCGTCGAATGGATGGATAGGCCTGGAAAGAAGCAGAAGACACGTCTAAACCTTATAAAGCTGCCAGTAAGCCTAGGAATAGTGGCGGCCGTGGAGTAGTGGGTAGAGTGTGTGGCTCATACGCCAGAGATCCCAGGTTCGAATCCCCCATCTGAAACAGAAAGTTTTTCAATTGAATTAATTTTTCAGTTCGGCCGTGACCTATCTGGCAAACCTCAGAGAGTAAAAAACTGCCATGAAAAGCTTCTTGAGAACATAAGCCGTTCGAAGTCGGCATAAAGCTGGCCCAGTCCTCGATCATTTGCGATCAAACATTTCACAACACACACAACACATTTGATCATAAGAAGCTCGGTCAATGACTTTTCAAGGGCTGAAATGGCCATTTTTTTTAAGGCTAGGAATAATCCTACCTCTAATTGCATTTCCAATTTTAATTTTCATCATTATTCTCCTTTCAATTCTGATTTCAAATCTGATTCAAAGTCTAACTCTAAGTTAAACTTGTATCCTAAATCTAATTTCAGTTCTAGCTCTAAATCACATTTTAAGAATCACTTACATAAAGAACACAAACACCTACCTGTTCTTTACCCCAAAAATAATTAATCAAACAAACATGTGCAACCTAAATCCCATAAAAAACTAACATTTTCCTCATATTTTCTCCTTTTGTCAAGCAGAATACTACTGTAAGCAACAATAAGGTTAATATTCCTAACAAGTCAACGGCAAAATCTTCTACTTATCAAAAGTGGAACGGAGATTCATTTAATCTTCACGACAATGAAGCCAACTTCGATAAGTGTCCTAATTTCATTCACTCCCATATCTTAAATCCATTATCACCTTCCGGAAGTATTTTGCCAAAATGTGCTCTCAACATAAGTGCACCAGCTTTCACTCCAAACAGAGTATTATATCCCTCTTATACTCACGCAACTACACCCTTAGTAGACACGGCTACCACAACACCAGCTTCCCCTACTTTTCTTGATCCTCTTCTTCCGCCTTCAGCAAAATTGGCAAAAACTCTAGCGGAGACAAGCACTGATGGTCGATTTGTTATGTCTCGTCTAAGAGACCGGAGGTTATATAAAAATGTACGCCTATACCTTGCATATCTACACGATAAATCTGATTCAACATGCATTGATGGTAGCAAGTCAGCAAGAAAGCCTTTCGACTAATCCAACTGAACTTAAGAAAATCTTCATTCATTTTCACTAAAGCTTCAATATCTCCCCAGCTAATGTTGAGAAGGATCTGTCAGCATTTGCGTCACATACCGCATTAAAGCGTCTTTGGCATTTGAATAAATATTGTTCAAATTTTAAAAACTACTATTGCTCCTGACAACTTACTCAAGTAATGCTCAAAGATTCATGCCAATCGGCATCCTCAATTTATCCTCAAAACAGATTTGGCTCCCACAAAGACCACCACATAACACCAAACTCTAATGTTGCTCTTCACTATCACCCTAGTGGAACACCTATTTCTCAAAACCAGCCTAGCCCTGCAATAACTGCATTAGAAATATTTTGCCACAATTGCGGTAAATTTGCCACAAGGGAAGTAAACTCAATAAACTTTTTGTTGAAGCTAAATCTTGTCATATTAATGTTCTTTTCTTTACGGAAACGTGGTTAAATGACACTTTCAAAAATGAGGAAATTCTGGATAGTAATTGGACAATGTTCAGAAATGACCGAGGCTATACAAACACAGGCCTTTCTCGTAGAGGAGTTGTTTTAATCGCCACACATAACACCCTATCGAGTGAGCTGATTACAACCGCCTCCCCAATGCACTTTCAGCACCGATTAATAAAAATTAGTCTATGCCAAAATCTTTACATATATATTGGTGACAGTTCTATTCCACCTAATTTTGCTGAAAGGGTAACGAACCTCTGGGCGTTACAATTATTTTTCAGCTGAGGTATCCTCAGCGGCTGTCCAGGGTTCGTTATACAAGAATTAGAGGTTGGAAAAGGTCCTTATGAGAAGGTCCTTTGTGATGATTTTGTCACACCGTGTGTATGGCAGCGATGCCTTGCTGGTCGTAGGTGATGACGAAGCCTTGGTGGCTGTTGGAGTTGGATATAAAACGATGCTCTCGTTTTCTGATGGATGCAACTTCAGATCCTGGTCACTATGTGTAGGCGTGACTGTTCTTTCTTTTAGTATATTTGCTAAACGGACTTTACACTTATTTTTCACTTCTGGCGGGCTTGAGCCAATTGCGTGCGTGTGTGTGTGTGTACTGCGTATATTTCTGCTGCTGTCGGGTTACTCGTCTCTCTGGTAGGTTTAGCGGGAGGGGAGAGATGGTGAGTGGGGTTCGTTGAGAACAACGTGAGTGCGCTCTGAGGTGACCTCCAAAGTCTTAATCGGCGTCAGGCCTCAGTGGAAAGATACTCAAAGGTGAGTATCGTTCGTGCAGAACACAGTGAGCGCGTTAGTCCTCAAGTGGGGAAGGGACTCAAGGTGAGTACTGTTCGTAGAGAATGAAGATGAGTGCGCTCTGAGGTGACTTCCAAAGTTTTCCTCGGCGTCAGGCCTCAGTGGAAAGATACTTAAAGGTGAGTATCGCTCGTGCAGAGCAGCGTGAGAGTGAGCAACTGAGAGGACTTCCAAAGTCACTAGCCTCAGTGTCACAACTCGAAGAAGAGGGAGAGGAAAGCAAAGGATATTTTCGCAGCTATCCTGTTGGCTGTCCTTAGGATTTATATTTATATCCTGATCCTGTTGACTATCCTGTTGGTTGGTCACGCTATGACTTCTCTTCTATGCTGCTGCTACACGACTACTTGGCACGAGACTAAAATAAAACACGTTCGATCGGTTTGAAAGCAAGAAAACAACTCTTCGTTTATTCAATTAATAATTTATAACTAAGTGGTGGCTAGCACCAGGGTTACTTAAAGTAATATGTATGACTATTTTAGGAGAAGTATTATGCACTTAGTATTATAAATATATTAAATTCAACAACGAAACTTAATACTAACTTATAACTAATTTTCAATACATCCGGTAGGTATAATTAAATTAAATGTAATAACATTATAACGTTATAATATTTATGTTAAAGGTATGTGTGTATAATAAAATGTATCACAATATTGTTTACATATAATAGTAGTAGTTAATTTATACTCTAGACCCATGGTATAATTAGACAAGGTAGTGTTAGTAGTTAAAATTCTCTTGTGGTGGGTACCGCACCTGTCAAAACCAGGTTTTTATGATTAAAAACAAAACAAATAACAAAATTTGCAAATTATATGTATGTATGTGTTTGACAGCTGCGGTACCCGCCGGTCCGAGACGACACTACCCTGTTAAGTATACCTTGCTCTAGACCGAATTTAAGAATTGAAATATGCTGCTACGTAAATGTCAGTGAAGAATAACATAGTATGTTTGATTATAGTTTAGTAGTAGCTTACTTATGTTTTAGGAGTAGATAAAATATTAGTAACATTTGAGTTCATGTATTTTTATACTTAATGGCTAGATGAAATATAATGCAAAATAGATAATATGTGAAATATATAATATATTTGTAAAATATACTATATAAAAAAAATATAAATAATATAAATTCCTTCAATTTATACCTAAGTCGTAGAAAATGATGCTGACTGCTTATCGTCGCTGCTGATATGCGATGTCCGTGCGCGTAGAAACACAAGCTGCTGTTCTTGTGTTGTAAGAGGGAAGTAAAGGCACTAGTGTTTGTTGTTGTAGGTCAGTGTATGCATATTTTTATTATTACACTGGCCTTGAAATGTTGTGTCCTGTTATCGTTGTTGTTGCTATAGTTGGAATAGCATTGCTGTAGTTAGCTGCTGCATGGTGACCTGTGTGTTGTTGTTGTTGTTGTTAGCTGTTATGCATTTCTAGTGATGTCGTCCGATTGATGACGTTATCAATGTGCGGGCCTATTTCATCAAGAAATAGGGTCGTGACAATAGTTCGAACAATGAATTATGCGGAACTATCACAGCAATAATATTCGCTTTAAACGAGAAAGATAAAGTTATTTTCTTAGGAGACATTAACCGTCCCAATATTTCATTTTTCACCGATGATAATGATAACGATCTTCTCCCAATAAACCTCTCCAATGCAGTCGACTTTAACTTACTCACTACTTTTTATAGTAACGATTATCAGCAAGTTGCTCCAATTCCAAACCAGAATGGGCGATGGTTAGATTTAATTCTTACTAACTCCTATGACGAAGTACAGGTGAGTCCAACATGTGAAGCCGAGCACATATTTTTAAATACCCTCCACCACACTGCCTTTACTATAGAGTTACGCGCTACCCATATTACTTTTACACTATCCTTTAATAATTCTGTTGTGCACGATTTTCTTAATGCCAATTATAATAATATAATAGATGACTTAAGCCGTTTGAATTGGACCCACCAATCGGCCTTAGAATTGGATGAGGCTGTTTTGTTTTTTATCAGATCATCTTTGCTATTGTCGATACTAATGTTTCGAAAATAAAGAAAAAAAAACAAACTATCGGAACCGTCACTTTAAAGAGGTTTTGTACACCTTCACCCCAAAATCTAACTCCATCATCGATTTCCAACATATCACCATTGGTTAGCTTAATAAATCTAACGCATAGTGACATAACCAATTCTATTAAAGAATTAGATCCTAACAAGTCTCCTGGTTCAGACCTGTTACCACCAAGTTTTCTTATTCAATGCTCAGACCAGTTAGTTATGCCCTTATTCTTAATTTTTAACAAATCCTTGCAAACAGGTATTTTTCCTGCTTTATGAAAATCTTCTCATCTTACGCCAATTTATAAGAACGGCGACAAGAGAGATGTCGTGAATTATGAAAAAATTATATGTTCCTAACTTACAGACCTAATTAATCCACGTTTAAATGTCCAACAACATGGATTCCGTAAAGGAAGATCAACCACTACAAATCTTACAACAATGACCTCTGAAGTTCTTATTAAAATGGAAAAAGGGCATCAGATAGATGCAGTCTAACTGATTTTAGCAAAGCTTTTGATCTCGTCGATCATAAAATCTTGAATATAAAACTTAAAAAAATCGTTATTTCAGTTTCCTTGCTGAAGTGGCTCAAGTCCAATATGTATGAAAGATCCCAATATGTAAGATTTCAGGGTATTTCAGAATAAGCTTTTATCTCTGGAGCATTGGTGTAGTCATAATAAAGCCTGAAATAAAATACCGCGATACTGCGATGCGCGGAAGCTATGCAATTTCATTACGGAACCTCACGCGCGTTGTCCTCGCAATCAATGTACAATGAGAAGCGTGACAATAGAAAAATTATTATCCATTTATCTTTATAACAATGGCAGAAATGCACAAAGAAATTAAAATTCTAAATATCCTTGAACATATGTATCACATAATTTATTTATTATCGCATATTACAACATAAACACGTCCACTTGTTTCAAACTTAAAAGCAGTAACACATAGCCTAGTGAAGCAGCAAAATCCTCATAACTTATAATTTGTCTTTTTTTGTGTTAAATTTTATTGAAAACAAACTAATTTAAAAAATAAAAAATTACAAACAGTTATGTGCTCAAATTGTTTATTATTTTTCAAGTGAATTTTTATGACAACTCGTCATCGCATGCGAATTTTTTTAAAATGCGTTCCTCCGCACAACCGCATCACAAAGCATTGTAAATTGCTACATAAAAACTCTGCTTATGAAAATGCTTTGACAGCTCATTCGAGATTTTTACGTTGTCTCGCAACGCACTCTCGCTCTATTGTACTTGGCGCTTAAGCTTTCGTTTAATGTAAATAAATGCGATGTCATAAGTTTTTCCTGTAAAAACGATATAGCTTATAGCAGTTATGTGCTTAATGGGGTAATTCTCAACAGAGTTAACCACATTGCAGATCTTGGGGTTATCCTAGATAGCAGACTTCGCTTTAACCTTCACATAGATCATATTATATATAGGCAAATAAACTGCTTGGATTCATAAACAGACGTGCAAAAGAATTCAAAAATATATGGTTAACAAAAACACTGTACTGCACGTTAGTGCGTCCAATTCTTGAATATTGTTGCATAGTGTGAAATCCAGCATTTGAAGTGCACAAAGAAAGACTTGAATCACAATTTCTGCTCTTTGCTTTAAGATACTTTAAGGTTATGATCCACGGGATTATAGAAACTTACCTTCGTATGAACACAGACTGAAAGTTCTTAATAAAATGCCGCTTTCATCAAGAAGAACATTACTTTTTTCATGCTTTACATTCGATGTCATAACTGGTAAAATCGATAACGAATATATCTCTAGCAGGATTGTTCTTAATGAACCAATAAGAAGAACAAGGCATACAAGATTTTTGAGTAAATCTCAGCACCATACTATCTATGCACACAACGAACCCTTAAATGGTTGTTGTAGGATATTCAATGGCATAAGCGAACACTACTCACCATCAATGTCAAAATCCGTGTTCAGACGCTCCCTTTCTAAACACTTTTTCCCACACTCATTTTTCCTCTTATTACTCACCATTCATGTTTAAACGAACATTTTTCAATGACCCTATTTCTTTAAAATACCCTCTTATCTCTGACTCACACTTCCACGTCCACTTTCAATCTTCATTATAAGTATAATTTGAAATTATTATAAATTATACAATAATATATTATTAATAAATTTATAGGACCTCTTTCTTTTTTGCATTTCCTTGTCTTTTGTTTTTGACATGTTTTAAAAAAATGTCAGTGATGCGGGTGGATCACGACCGCAATGAATAAAGTACCTTCAATCACCAAAAACAAGGAACGGAGAAAAAAGAAGAAAAAATAAATAAAATAAATATACCTGTTAGAATACGTGAAATTTGCCTAGGTTGGCTAAATAAATAAAAAAACACATCTGCTAAAAAAAATTGAAATTAAAAATATTTTCATCATATTACTTACATATTTTTGTATTTCACAAATATTTTCAGCTGCAGTACCTATCGATTTGAGTGAAAATGAGTTTAAAAATACAGAGTTTGCTGTAAAATTATCTAATAATGATACTGTAAGCATACAACCATTGAAGCATACAATCTTGAGATTTTTGGCTAAAGCAAAATTAACTGCAACTATTTTAATAAAATTATATATAAAAAAAGTGCAATTAAAAAATAATTTTTCATCGATATTGGGTGCTATTTGACCATTTTTGAGCTATTTTGTGCAAAAAATTAAAAAACCGAAAATCGGATAAAATAGTTATAGCTGTTGCAAGTTGACTTTTTTTTTTTTGTAAAAATCCTTAAAATGCCCTTTTCTGGCATATATTCATTAGTTTAGTTAGCATAGTAAAAAAACTAAATTTTATTTATTAGATATAAGTTTAGTAAGCATAGTTTAAATATAGAAACTAGAACATATACACATAAAATAAATGAATAAATTTATTAAAAAAAATTAAATAATATTTGCTAGCATTTTGTCCTTGGGTGTATTTCAATTTAATCAGAAATGAAGAAGTTTTAGCGATTTGTCTATACCTTCACACTTGAAAATAGACAAAATCGTAAAAATATCATTTCTGACTATCAACGAAATGCACCCCAAATATAGCAAACAAAAAACAGCTGAGAAGCAGCAAAAAAGTTGAAGCAGAAAGCAAAAACAAAAACCAGCAAAAACAAAAACCAGCAAAAAAAAAAAAAAAAAATATAAACAAGCCAGCCAGCCGTCGAATTAGAATTCCAAAGAAAATACAAATCGCCAACATTGTTGTTGAAAGATATTTGCATTCTGTGCTCTATCAACATTTTTAGCACTCTATCTGCAAACTCTAGCAACATCAGCCTGAGCGCTGAAAACGAACATGGTGTGGCAACCGCACAAATATCGGCAGCGCTCTGCCTGTACAAATGCTCTTTAAAATTAATTTGAGGACTCTAATAAATTGTTACCCGTTTCGGCAGTCAAAAAATCTCAAGAGCGAAGTGGTGTCTCTACACTATATATACTCACTGATACAAGTGAACTATAAACTTAATTGGAGAAGCTGAGACAGCAACAGATGTACAATCTCAGTCAGTTGGAGAGGAAGAGTCGCATCCACCTATGGATCAATCGCTTACAGTAGATGAAGCTATTGAATCATTTAAGCAAGACTTAGTTAATAAAAAGGAACAAAATATTGCAGGAATTATTGAAAGTTCACAACCATTTTACAGGCATTTTCAACTGCAATACAAAGATAATATTAAACTGAGAATCCGTTGTATATATGACAGCAATTACTTGAAACGTCGATTGAATATTTCGTGTTTTGAAAATCGTCAAGTTGAATACGAAAGATTCTTAAGTAACGGTGAAATTAAGGTGGTTACTGAGAATGATACTACTTTCCGCTCAAATATAACATTAATCAACATTCAGGATTATAAACATGACTTGGAAATGGAAATATCCTACATTTTTATCAATCAGTTATAGATTTGCTGTCATCATGTTAAGAGGCCTCAGAATTTTTAGTGATTTCATAAGCGGAAAAATACTTTTATGGCCTGAGCGCAAGATTATTTTAAAAAAGGTGAAATGTCGGTTCGCTGAATATTCATTATATAATATAAAGACGTCGAAATTTGCCCAATTGTGAATGGTCAAGGGATGAAACAACTTGTGGTCCTGATACTTGTGGATTCTTCTCTATCGATGTAATATGGAATGATGCATTGGATATAATAAACTATTATTATAATAGAAAAGTTCAAATTTTAACAAATTTTCTTCAGTTAACGTCGTGATAACATCGGAATAATATTAAACAATGCCTGAGGAGAGAATTCCTATACGTTCTAGGTTTCTACATCTATAATGAATTTAGTGTAAAAGAACTGAGTATTTCAGTAGACGATGGCTCACAAGTACAAACATTTGTAATTGAATTGTAATTGAAACCACCCTTTCAATATGCATCTCTAAAAACAAAGGAAAAAGTTTCATATAATTTGCTTTACAGATATCATCATGTCTTAAAATGGGAAGATTGCGATTCAACTTTAGCAAATATTATAGAATATTATAAAACATATATTAAAGATAAAATTGATACAATTGTGAAATTGTCCAAATTTGAAAACTTTTTATCGAAATGATCAATCAATAAATTTTTGTAGCTATCATGAGAAAAATTTTACATGTGCTAAAAAAAAATGTATTACTCTTGAGAAAGTTTATAAATAAAGAACTAAAATTATAAAACAATTTGCGCTGTTATTTAAAATTAAACTATATTAAATAAATATCTTTCATCAGTGCATAACGAATACTCGTCATATCTATAACAATCCCTTTAAGCGGAACCACGTCAACTCTAATTGGAAAACATTTTCCACCAATTGAATTGACCACAAAATATGTTTGCGGTCTTGTGGATTTTGTAACATTTAATTCTGTACCCAATGTAGATGTCCACAACAATTTATTTCATATCGGACCCCAGACTATTACAATACCAGTTTACAATATTAGGTTTTTCTTAGAAACAACCGTAGGAGACATTGATCAATCAATTTTCCTAGAAATTGCATCGAACAACAACATTCTGAAAACTGATATTGAGTTCTCTGTGGACATAGGGTTTTCAAAACCAAACAGTATACGACAGTTGCTGGGATTCAGTAAAAGAAAGTTGCTAGTAAATGAGTTACCGTATGAGGAATTTATCAAAATGATTTCTATAGACGTGTTACAAGATATCAAAAAACAAAATATGTAAATATATCTCAGTCAGATAAAACTACAAAATTTGAAGCTGATATCACAAATATAAGCACAGTACGAATTGAATGCAACTTGACAACCGGATCATATATTAACAACACATCAGTTCATACTATTCACGAATTCCCTCTCGATGCTGCACCAGGATATAAAATAAATGAGAAACCTCGTAATGTCATTTACTTACCTGTCAACTCTCAACATATAAACAACATAACGATAAAAGTCTTAAATCAAGACGGCGATCTTATAAATTTTCGAAGAGAAAAAATGCCTGTTAGTCTTCACGTTATGCCAGAATAAAAAAAAATTATATTGATTATTTACACTTAGATCAATAAAATCGTAATTCAAATAAGCTTTCCAGTTAGTCCTACATCAACACTCGATCAAGGCCGTACAAAAAACAAACTGTTGACTGCAGCGCTAATATATAATATTTAAAATCCTTGGGACTTAATCTACAATCATGATCGATACATTAAATGTCCTTCAAGAACCAATGTATGATAAGAGCATTATAAAAATATCAAATGATAAAAGAGAGCATTATCTTTCAGCACTATCACTTACCTCAGCTATTCAACAACCGGTTTCTGCTGCAACAACATTAACGTTATCAGCTGGAAACGATAACGCCGCTGCCACATCATCTTCTCAGAGTACATTAGAATCTTCTCATCGTGCATGCTTACCCCCGCAGTGAACGCTGCCAACACAATCACTGACCACAGCTTCTCAACAACCGGTTTCTGCTGCAGCAATTACAACGATTATATCTTCAGTCACTCTCTGTAAGTCTAACTATTTATCTTGCATCGATTCATTCAACGAAAGACATATACACACACCGCCGCTTAACACAGCCCCACACCAAGCTAAGAATGTACAATCTCAGTTGGTTCATCGTTGTCACTCTCCGTACCTTCACAATGTGGGTGGCCTCAGTTCGCATGAGTACGATGTTATTGCTCTAGTTGAAACGTGGATGACGTCACACTTCAACTCTAATGAAATCTCCGACTCTCAGTATGTTGTATACCGTAGAGATAGAGTGCTTGAATCAAGTGTATCGAGGGTGGAGGTATTTTAGTAGCAGTATCTTCACTACTTTCCAGCAGACAGATTCAGCTTCCACGTAATGCTGCAAATATTGAACAATTATGTGTTGCAGTATCTTGTGGAAATTTATTTAATTCAACATAAACGAAATTATTTTACTTTTAAGCTATATTCCTCCATCTAGTTGCTTGGATATATACAACGATCATTTATTTAATATTGATTACATTGTTAATTCATAAATTCTAATCAGTCCCGTGCGTTCTTGGTGATTTTAACCTTGATCCATTAATTGGAGGTACTGCTCTCAAGAAAAGATGTTATTGCCGTTTAATTTAAAGAGTTCCAACATTTTGCAACACAATTTATATATTATAAATATTATTTATATACAATATATATATTATTAAATTCAAAAATTTAAAATAACATAAAATTTATTAAATATATACAGAAAACATATTTAATGCTTATTTTTTATTGTTGAATGTCAAATTTCCACGCCTATTACATATACGGGCATATAATGCCAGCGACTCTCCATTTCAACTCTCCGCACATGGTTGTGTACTTAGCTGCACTGAACAAATTTTTTCCTTCAACAGCGTACTACCTAGCGAAAAAATCTGTCGAAAATTTTTCAGATTTCACTCCAAGCAAATCACAGAACGAGGATAAAAATATATATTAATATATTAATAATATATATATAATATATAATATATTATATATAAATATATTAAATATATATTAATATATTAATTAATATATTAATATATATTAAAGAACGCACACGAAACAAAATTTAACAAACATTTTAGATACCTCGCCGATGTCATGCATGTATTTGTTAATTCCATATTTATTGATATCATCTATTTTTTTGACACTTAAAAACGCACTTGTGGGCATTGCTAATTTTCTTTGTGCCAACAACACCACAAATGCATTCACAATACAAACACACCGATGCTGGAGACACCTTGTGGCAAATAAAAGCAAATTTTTGCTAGCATAGCAAATACACAATCCTCTATCTATTGATAGATGTTGACGATTTACTGCAGCATAGCTTTTGTTATAAGTAATATTGAATCAAAAACTTTTCCTTATAAGCCTTTGTGGCCTGGTGGATAGTGAATTAGACTATCGTTTAAGAGGACATGGGTTCGATTCCCACGGGAACCAAAACATATTTTTAGTATATAACATTAATTTATTAAATTTTCTTGTTGTAATTAGCGCTAGCAACAAAGAAACCATAAAATTTCCAAGAAAAAATCTGCCGAAAATTTTTCAGATTTCACTCTAAGCAAATCACAGAAAGAGGAGTAAGAAGCTTCGCTTCAAAATTGAAATTCCTTCAGGCAGATTTGAACATATTCATATAGATTTAGTTTGGCCACTACCGATATCAAATGGACATCGTCACTTACTTACAATAATTGCGATATATTATATCTTACGATATTACCGATAATAACTTACGATATACCCGTTGGCCCAAAGTGTACCCTTTACGAGATATTTCAGCACAAACTGTAGCACATAAATTTATTAAAAACTGTATTCCACGAATTGATGTACCGCTTCAAATTACAACAGATCAAAGAACTCAATTTACTTCTAAATTATTTAGTGAACTGAAAAAACTTCTTGGTGCTCATAAAATGCACACTTCATCATATCATCCTCAAGCAAACGGCATGATAAAACGCTTTCATTGCCACCTTAAGACATCAATTATGACTGCCCACGATTCAACACATTGGTCAGAAATTTTGGGAGAATTAGTTGTGACTAATAACAATAATACCAATATAGAAGAAACGCTTCAAACATTCAAAATTTTTCACTAGTACGGTCCAAAATTATCCATCACAATAACGATAAGAGTTATATTCCAAAAACACTCAACACTTGCAAATACGTTTTTGTTAAAGTTAACCAAAGGTCGAGTTTGCAACCACCCTTCGAGGGACCATTCAAAATTATTTCAAATTATAAAAACACTTTTAAAATACAATGCGGAAATACAATTAAATCAGTTTCTATCGATCTTTTAAAACGTACGTGCACATCTAAATCACAATCATATCAAATAATACCTTCTACAGATCATTCTAAACAGAAAAGGTTAACTTTTAATATTAATTAATCTTTTTTAAACAATTTCTTCCGTGTTTATTTTACTGGAGGGGGAGTATATGTAGGGTTAGGCCACAACAACAATGGGGCGACCTGTTGCTTCATGAATTACTTGGCATGAAGCTCTCATATGTTTTTCTTAAAAATTTATATTTTTATTAATTACTAAAAACTAAATAATATAATATAATATAATATAATATAATATAATATAATATAATATAATATAATATAATATAATATAATAAAATATAATATAATATAATAAAATATAATATAATATAATATAATATAATATAATATAATATAATATAATATAATATAATATAATATAATATAATAAAATATAATATAATATAATATAATATAATATAATATAATATAATCAATTATATATTATATAAATATAATATAATTTAATATAATATAATATAATTTAATATAATATAATATAATATAATATATATAATATAATATAATATAATATAATATAATATAATATAATATAATATAATATAATATAATATAATATAATATAATATAATAAAATATAATATAATATAATATAAC